>SEYY01006770.1:0-2500 GCA_009176605.1 Armadillidium nasatum | reverse complement strand
TATTGATGATACTACTACCAATAATAATAATAACAATAACGAAAATAATAATAATAATAATAATAATAATAATAATAATAATAATAATAATAACAATGACGGTAGAAATAAAATAATAATAATAATAATAATAATAATAATAATAGCAATAACAATAATAATAATAATAATAATAATATTAATAATAATAGCAATACCCATTTAAATTTCCGTATCCTTTAGGAAACCCTTTATTTTCATTAGAATTTGACTCTTTTTGCAATCTTAAATATGTAAATATCAAAAATCAGTCATGCATACACATACGCACACACACATACACACACACTAAAGAAAATTCCATTCAGTGTGAAGAAAAAACAACGATAAAATTTTGGATTCTGGAGTCAAATTAGGGGCCATAACGTCGGCCCTTCTGTGTCTTTACGTGGAAATTGCAAAGGACATTGCTGACTGATACGCGTCAAAATTTCCTTATGCGACTCCGGAATACATAAAATTTTTTTTTGCAGATTTACATATTCTTATAATAAATTTTTATTTTATTTTACAGTGTATGAGGTGCAGTAAGAGAGATCCATGTGCGAAGACATACATATGCACATATACACTAAGAGGGCATATGCTCATTTTATATTGGTAATAATTTTTTTAATTTTTATTTTGGAACAGATTTTATGGGTATAGATTTCCTTATTATTGCAGATATGAAAATAAGGGTATTTTTTGGTTATAATCAACAAATTTTAATAATGCTTTGATTTTTTGATTTACAAAGCATACACCATCATATTGTTAATTGATTCCTTAAGAACGTAGAATACATTGAACTTCAATTCCCAAAGAGAATTGAAAATCTATCTCTTTTTAAAGACTTCATTCACAAAACTAAATACTATCATAACGTTATAATCCATTGAATACAATACATACAATACATTTCTATTAAAATCAATATCTATAATAGACGATTTGATTTTTTGAATGCACGTAATAAATGCATTGAACTATTATCCTAAATGAATATGGAATTAACCCCTCCAGGATTAATCTGCATTTTAATGTCTTTGTTAAGTGTTTCAGTGCTTTAAGTGCTTAAGTGTTTAACAGGTAAAAAATATTTCTATATAATTTTTTAAAATTTTTTTAAGTACTTTAATTCGAGAGTACAGGTGAAAAAATACATAAATATAATATATTTATGTATTTATGGAATAAATTTAAAAAGGAATTATATATAATTATATATATTGTAATAATAATAAAATAAGCAGTATTAATGTGATAAAATAATAATGGTAATAATAATATGAGTCATAATAACAATAATAATAATAATAATAATAATAATACTAATAATAATGACAATATAACAATAATAATTAAAAAAACAAAACTAATAAAAAATAACGAAAAAAATAACAGTAATAAAAAAAACAATATACTACTACTCACTGGAATAACTAACATAATAATCGATAATATAAAATAATAATAATATAATAATATAATAATATTAATATTTATTATTTCGATAATATATAATATATAATTATATATATATAATATAATATATACTATATATTATATATATATATATATATATATATATATATATATATATATATAATATATATAATATATATATATATATATAATAATAAATATAAATAAAAATCGGCAAAGTTTTTTTGAACCCCAAGTTTAAGAGCGAATCATTTTTTTTTTCAATTTATAAAAGTACAAAAAAAAAAAAATGGGCGGTGTTTTAAGCAAGAAATTATCTAATGAAAGGCAGGTCTTACAATGGCCAAAAGAAAATTTTTAATATAATTATTATTATCATTATTTTTACTTTCATTATTATTAATCTTATTATTATTTTTACTATTATTGTTATCATTATTATTATTACTTTTCTTTTTCTTTTTCTTTTATTACTATTATCCTCTATGTATGCTCACTTTAAAACAGAACTGATTTGAATAGAAATCTTTGAATTCTTATGAAAGTTTTTGGTCATTAAAATATGGTGCAAGAAAGAAGATTATTTTTCCATTAACTTGTAAGCTGGACACAGGAAAATTGTGGTTTTTACTTTAAGGAGAAAAATAATAGGGTAAAAAAAAACAAGACAAAATAAAATATTAAATGGTTATTTCTTAAGATATGATATTTATAAAATTCAAAATAAAAACAAAAAGAAACTCAAGCGTTTATAATTTTCTAAAGAATTAGATTATAATCATAACAAAGCGAACGTAATTCTCTTTCGAGCAGAGACAGTGTTCGCATTTAAAATAGTTCGTCATCGCGTGATCCTACACAGACGTTGCATAATTCCCATTGAGTTATTCTCAAAGTATAAATGAAATAATCATAATCATAAATAACAGCATTAATAATGATTATAATTATTAGACATTCAAATGTCGCAGTGTTCATTAGGGCCTTTTCGACTACTGTATTTCGCATCTCTCTCTCTCTCTCTCTCTCTCTC
>SEYY01006769.1:42500-44288 GCA_009176605.1 Armadillidium nasatum | reverse complement strand
TGCGTCACTCTCTCTTTACTATCGCTATTACAACGGACACTGCTCTTCTGAACTCTCATGTCACATATATGATATATCCTCCATTTTGAAGGGCTGGCTCGGGCGACGCTCCTTTCTGCACAGTCTCATCCTTTCTCTGTCCAACACTCCGACCCCAGACTTAACCGCTATGTTCAATCTTACAAATACTCTACTATAGTAAAGTCTGGAACACACTCCCTTTATCTATTTTCCAACTCCCTTATTACTTACACACCTTCAAACACTGTGTATCGGGACATGTCGTCCTTTAATTTATCCAGATTTCTTATTTCCCCAACTTCCTAACTCTGGTTAGTAGACCTCAGGCCTTTGCCCACCAGATATATATATATAAAAAAAAAAAAAAAAAAAAAAAAAAAAAATATATATATATATATATAATATATATATATATATAATATATATATATATATATATATATATATATATATAATATATATATATATATATATATATATATATAATATATATATATATATATATATATATATATATATAAGGCTGTAGTCAACCTCGAGGTCAATCTCAGGGGCGTCGATCTAAATTTCGATTTTCGAAAGCGTATAAAATGTGAAGGTAATTACTAATGCCAAAACCATAAATAATTTTGATGGTAAATTTGCAGGCAACAACATACGGAGCTCTCATCCCCTTCCACCGAACACCCCCTTTCATACTAATAAACAAATTATATATAAAATATATATATATATAATATATATATATATATATATATATATATATATATATATATATATATATATATATATATATATATATATATATATATATATATATATATATATTGGAAGGAGAAAAGTATATCTGTGTCGGTATATTTTCAGTATCGGTATCGGTTAAATTTTTTGGTATCGTTCCATCCCATATAATATATATAATATATATATATATATATATATATATATATATATATATATATATATATATATATATATATATATATATATATATATATATATATATATATATATATATATATATATATATATATATATATATATATATATATATATATATATATATATATATATATATATATATATATATATATATATATATATATATATATATATATATATATATATATAAAGATGGACAGAATATTTCGAGGCATTATTAAATGTGGAAGGTGAGAACAGAGAATTGGAGGCGGAGGATGGTCAAGGAGGACAGGGTGGAGAGGAAGAGATTGAGTTCACGGAACAGGAGTTTGAGGAGGCTCTTGCAAGGATGAAAAATGGTAAAGCGCCAGGTGAGGATGGAGTGGGAATAGAATTGGTGAGAGAAGCGGGCACACAAGTAAAGAAGTATATACTAAAAGTGTTCAACAAGTGCTGGAGGAGTGGAAGAGTCCCGGAGGAGTGGGGAAGAACAATAATTGTGCCGATATACAAAAGAAAAGGAGACTCTGGTGTCTGCGAGAACTATAGGGGAATATCTCTGATAAATCATATAGTGAAGATCTACGAAAGAATGATAGAGAGAAGACTGAGAGAGATGATCGAGGAGCAGTTGGGAGAGGAACAACATGGATATAGGAAAAATAGAGGAACAACAGATCTTGTCTTTAGCTTGAGACAAATCGTGGAGAAGACATGGGAGTATAATCTAGGAGTTAGTGTGGCCTTTATAGATTTACAAAAAGCTTTTGATTCGGTACCGAGAAGCAGGTTGTGGAAGTACCTGAGGAATATGGGGTGGTGGGAAGAATGATAAATGCAATTA
>SEYY01006769.1:15000-17500 GCA_009176605.1 Armadillidium nasatum | reverse complement strand
TATATATATATATATATATATATATATATATATATATATATATATATATATATATATATATATATATATATATATATATATATATATATATATATATATATATATATATATATATACTATTGTTATTTTCATGGACACTGCTCTTTTGAACTCGCTAGTAGTATACCTCCTCCATTGAAGAAGGAACGTGTGACACGCCTTTCTACACAGTTTCATCCTTTCGCTTTCCAACTTTTTGACCCCAGAATTGACTGCTATGATCAATCTTTCATATACCCTACTCTTAATGTCTGGAACACAATCTCTTTATCTATTTTTTCAACTTTACTTGATTTGGGCAACTTCAAACGCCGTGTATCGAGGCATGTCAGCCTTTAATTTAATTTGATTACGATTCTGATATTTTCCGCACTCCGGATAAAATTAAAAACCTCTGGCCTTTGCCCACCTGAATATATATATATATATATATATATATATATATATATATATATATATATATATATATATATATATATATATATATATATATATATATATATATATATATATATATATATATATATATATATATATATATATATATATATATATATATTATATATATATATATATATATAAATTGGAGGCAGGTGTCTGCCAAAAGAACTTTTTTCCATTTTATGAAAGCAGATTTTCTTTTATCAGATTTTCCGAGAAAAAAAAATAAGCAAATAGAACTAAACAAGGAAAAAAAAAGGAAATAGTTATTGTTTATATATATATATATATATATATATATATATATATATATATATATATATATATATATATATATATATATATATATATATATATATATATATATATATATATATATGGATCAATTACATCATGCCCCCTTATTCAGCTATAAATTCTCATTCTCTCTATAGCAATCATTGTATACAGGATAATAACTTTGGAATTTTGGATCATGCAGAGGAATCCGATCTCCAAATTTTGGAGTCTTTATAGATATGTGGCAGTGAAGGCCGAACTCAAACGAAATTTTCTCATTCAGAAAACATAAATTTTCAAGTGAAAACTTTAAACTTGACAGTCTTTTGCTCTGTTATTTTCTTATTTATATATAATGTTATTTTATGATAATTTTGTCATTTATATATAGTATTTTATAATATGTAATTCATTCTCTTATGAGCCTTGAAAATGGATAGAAATGTAAGTCACCCCGAAACTAGTCGGCTAAGTAAAACTTGGAAAATATCGGTATCGGTATATATAATAAAGTATATTTATATATATATATATATATTATATATATTATATATATCGGTATATATATATATATATATATATATATATATATATATATATATATATATATATATATATATATAATATATATATATATATATATATATATACTCAGAGCCATAATCACGCATGGTGAAGGGTGGTGTCGACTGCAGTAAGATATATATATATATATATATATATATATATATATATATATATATATATATATATATATATATATATATATATATATATATTATATATATATATATATATATATATATATATATATATATATATATACTGAATAACAGATGCGTGCATTAAGAAGATCTGGTAAAAGAAGAAATGAGATTGTGAAGATGACTGGATTATAATAGTCTCATAACCTGTTGGCATATTATTTGTCAAGATGGCGGAAATATAAATATAAATGATAATACTACATAGGGCAGAACATACAGGAAGATAGCTACTCTTACCCATGCCTTTATAAATGATAATACTACATAAGGCAGGACATACAGGAAGAGAGCTATTCTTACCTAGGCCTTTATAAATGATAATACTACATAGGGTAGGACATACAGGAAGAGAGCTACTCTAACCTAGGCCTTTATATATGATAATACTACATAGGGCAGGCAGGACATACAGGAAGAGAGCTACTCTTACCTAGGCCTTTATAAATGATAATACCACATAGGGAAGGACATAAAGGAAGAGAGCTACTCTTATCTAGTCCTTTATTTACATGTAATGTATATCACATAGTATAACATCATAATTCAACATACGAGGTAGAATGAAACTACCCATCTGAGAATCTGAGGGATAACCAACTCGCATTTCATGTGTTGTGATCACATGGCATTTTTAAAATTCTCTAGATATTCATCAAACTCTTTTAAAAAAAAATAATAATCGAATATTTGTTTTATTAAAAAATAAATAAAAATTTCAAATTAATAATAAAATTATAAATTAAAATTAATTCTTTCATTAAATTAAAAGAAGCAACAAAATTTTCCTATTCAGTTCTTCCTTAATTTTTATGAAAATTATATTTAAAAAAATAAATTTTAGTCGTGAAGTAACAAAACTTTTCAATCTGTTCTTTTGAATAATTTATATTATGAAAACACGAATTGGAATTTATATATTATCGAATCTTCAATCAATGATTTCTGGTCGATAAGGCATGAATATATAAAGAAGT
>SEYY01006768.1:10000-17589 GCA_009176605.1 Armadillidium nasatum | reverse complement strand
GTATTGATTTATTATTAATAAGAATTTTTTTATAAATAAAAAGTATTGTTATAGAATGACGTTGTAGATATTAAACATTTGGAACAGGTATGATAAACGTATGGTTATACGGTGAATGTAAATGGTCTGACCAAAGGACACGTGGTTATGACTTCATAGGCACATGATCTCCTTTTAGAACTTTGGTTATAGTGGGTTAAATAAATAACCATGTAAATGTAGTGAGTCAAAAGCATGAATCATCAGGAGTTGATTGAAAAATACAATCAACCACGTGACTATAACGTCATAGACACATGAACATTTTGTTAACTTTCAGTAAATAAAAAGCATATAAATATCGGAGAAAAATAGAACCAATGACGTCACTTGGTTAAGAATAATAAAATAGTTCCACGGTTTATAATTCAGGTAAGTCTTGAGAGCAATATTCAAAGAAAATAGAAAAAAAAAAAAATACAAGATATTTGTTTAAAAATTTTTTAAAAAAAATCAAGTCAGGTCTTGATTGCTGATAAAGAAGAAGTATGACGACATAATATTTACATTCGTATTGGAAAATAAGATGATGATGATAGGAAAAATGACAAAAAGTTTAGTGAGTTATGGTTAATTAAGATATATTTTGAAAGAATTAGTTAAGAAAAGTATTCTATAAATTACACGTTAGAGAGATGATAATGTATTATCATGTGAAGTGATAAAGTTTGACAGTAAAGATTAAGGTAAATGACGGGAAGAAATATTTGTCAATATCTATAAATTACATGTTGGAGAACTGTCAGTATGACTTTGATCATGTTTTATTGATAAAAAATTAGTGAACCATGGTGAGTTAAGATATATTTTGGGAGGAATAGAAAGAAAAGTACGTAAGGATGTATAAATTTCATGTTAGAGGGATGTTGATTTGTGAACGAACTTGTCAAAGTGATTAAAGTCAGGTAGTATACAGAGAATAAGTTATACGTTTGAGGGTTGGTTTAGGGAATGAAATTATGTCAAGTTCTATAAAATGTTTGTTAGAGAGAAAACAGTATATCTTTGATCATTTCTATGCGAAAAATTTAAGTTGAATGTGGAGAAATAAGTTAAATGTTTACGAGTTTAGGCTGAATATTAATGTAAAGAAGTATAATTTGTACGTTAGATAGATGATGGAATGACTCTGCTCATGTCTTACTGATAAATTAAGTCATGCTTGGAGAATCAAATTAAATTTTGAATAGTTTCGAGGTGAAAAAATAAATGAAAAGTTCTATGACTATCCTATCAGATAGATACAGGGATGACTTTATACGTACATTTAATACAAAAGATAAATAAATACAGAGATTTAAGTTATATGCTGGAGGTATTAGGGTAGAATCCGGCTTGAAAGTGGGAGACAGCAGCAGAATCTATTTCGAGGATTCAGAGATTCGCTGCTTTTATACGGATCTTACACCATTTGCCTCGCATTATGATGAAATATTAAGGAAAATAAAACTCTTATCTGTAAATAGGTCCCAAACTGATTATTCTTGTATCCTAATCCATGAAAAGGGAATCCAGGTACTCCTTAATCACCTGCTTTCTCTATTCCCCACGTATTATACTGAAAAAAAATAAGGAAAATAAGGTTCTTATCTGCAAAATATGCCTCCAAACTGTTTAATCTTGATATCCTAATCCTCTGAAAAGAAACTCCAGGTTGTTTACTATTCATTCCCTCCCAAAACATCTTCTGTGACAGAGTAGCTTCATGTTAGAACAGTCCGCATTGTTTTAAACTAAATAATTTTCATCCAATCACCCACCGTCTCCACAGATACGTCGTAAATCTTATTGGTAAACACATGCCAATCCTCATTCAGCTCATACATGACGTCAGAATCATATACATTTCTTATTGGTTAACTTGAACTATTCATTTCAAACTCCATGTGGAGTATATAACCTTGATATTAGTGAAAATATAAGTTAAAGAGTGGCTATTTGTCTTTGATCATACTTTTATTGATAAAAAGTTTAGCATGCTGTGAAGAATTAAGATATACATTGAAAGAATTATATAAGAAATGCATGTAATTTCCAATAAATTATTTGTTGGAGAGTGGGAACATGTGTTTGGTTATGTCGAAGTATAAAAAGTAAGGCTAAATAAGGAGATAGGAAATGAAAATGTGTGTACCAGAGAGATGTCTTTGGACATGCATAAGTGAAAAAAAGTTAGTTTAATGTTTAGATTTCTGATGAGCACTGAGGGACTTAGAAAAAAACTTACACAGTGTCTATGAAAAGTGTTGTAGAAATGTCTGAATGCAGTGTGAGAGCATGAATTCAGTGTAAATAAAGACTTTCAGTCTGCGTTAGGGAGATATTTTGGTGACAAATGTATTTAGAGGGTTGGTTAATAGCTTTAAATGTTTGTTAGAAGTAATATACATGAATTTTGCTTTCATATGTCAAGTATATCAGTGTATGTAATGTTAAAATTTTAAAATTAACTGGTCTTAGTTGGTTACAATTGTTGTGTATGCGAGCAAATATGAATGTGTTTGGTTGTATGTGAGCTTCACTGAGTCGTTATATGTACTTTTCCATGTGTATAAGCGATGAAGTAAAAAAAATTCAAAGTACTATGAGTGTGAGTTGGTTTCCATGACAATTTCACGAATGCGGACAGCATGGTGATGTAGTTATGTGGGTTTGTATGCGCATGTGTATGTGTTTATGTGAGAAAAAATAGAAAAAAACAAAATAAAAAAAAATTTAAAAAAAAAAAAAAAAAAAAAAAAAAAAAAAAAAAAAAAAAAAAAAAAAGAAAAAATAAAGAGATATTTGTTTAAGTTAAATAAATTTTTTTAAAAACAAATATCAAGTCAGGTCTAGAATGCAGATAAAGAAGAAGTATGACGTCATAATATTTTAAAATTCGTATTTGAAAGTGTTCAAATGACACGTAGTGATGACGTTATGAACGTTTATTCAAACGTTTGCGCGCCTAATTGAGATATTCCGCGTGAAGATTCAAAGTTATATGGTGAAAATTTGTACTCATAGTTTCATGAATGTCTATACCATGACGTGTCACAAGGCAAGGTGTGTGTGTGTGTGTGTGCGTGTGCACGCATGTATCCCTATAGATTCCCTTTGACGAAGAAAAAAATTTTTTTTTGAAGAAAAAAAATCTACGGAAATAAAAACCGTTTGATCAAAAAATGACGGATACCACGATGAAAGATACCAAGATGGCCTAGCAAGAATGTCTCACGCTAGTAGGATGTTAGGAAAAAAAGTTTGAAAGTGTTAGAAAAAAAAGCAAGCGTGACGTCACAAGGTAAGGTATGTGTTTGGGCGTATGCGTAGATGATGTCCTGATTGGCTCACGTCTGTATACGGATGTAACCAATGAGATATTGTCTTACCCTCAGTGCCAGCTTCGCTGACATTGGCACTCCCCTCTTGACATGGCCTAGCATGGATGCCATAACTAGAAAATGTTAGAAAGTGTTAGAAAAAAATAGCATGACGTCATAAGGTAAGGTGTGTGTGTGTTTTGACGTATGCGTAGGTGAATGAATATACTTTATTGTATTACATTTAAAAAAAAAAAGGAAAATTATTTTAGTTATAGCTTTGTAAAGAAAACGGGATTTGAATAAAAACATGGATAAAAATAAAATGCAATGAAATTAATAAATAAATGGAAATTAATTTGGAAAAATGATTGACGAGTTATTTCGCTTTGTATTGAAAGCTCTTTGCCTGGTTACACGTGGAAAAACACCGAGTCATCGTTCTGCCTTTCGGAAATTTTTTTTTAAATTAAAGTAAAGAGAAAAAATCATAAAAATAAAGTCACTTAAAATTTAAAGAAAATGAAATTTTTAAAGTTTGTTTAAAAGAAAATGGAAATTTTAATGTTGTTTAGGGCATGTCTAAAATATTTAAGGTTATTATTATTATTATTATTATTATTATTTTATTATTATATAATCAAATTTTGAAGTTCTTTTGACAAAATCTACGGAATGAAAAATCATGTTTTCAAAAAATAATACGTCACTCGTATATTTGGCGGTTGTCATAGCAACAATAACACAACAAATGTGGCACTGGCCCCCTCGATATTCGGGCCTTACTTATAATTATATATATATTATATATATATATATATATATAATATATATATATATATATATTATATATTTATATATATATATATAAGATGAGCATGATCCGAATATTTATTCAGTTATATTAAATAATGATAATTAATGTTTTATAAAAGGAACAAAGGAATGCCGGAATAAAGCATCCCTATAAGGATATATTATATTAAAAACAAACTTGATATTGGTAGATTCAAAAGAGAGTGCCAGTGAGAAAGGAGGAAGCGCAGACAAATAGCACACCAGACATGCGCTATGAAAGAAGTGTCGAAAACACTATTTAAACAAAGTAAATAAGGCTTGATATAACTGGAATGAAGTGACTTGAATGCTTTGCAATCAGAACTTGCATAGGTAGTGCTCAATAATCTGTAGAAATATGACTAACCTTGTCTGAATTCCGTAGTAGTGAAAAATATTATTATTTAGGTAATGATGAAAATTGACTATCTTACTGTGAATTTGAGAAATAAACATGATAAGTGAGCAAACTTATTTTTAATCCTATACTTCTTAATATTGAGCAATTGCAGGGCAATTGAAAATTTTGGTGACCAAAAGAGTACCACTTGCAATATTGCAACATTGAAATTGCATGCAATTTTTTTCAGCCACAGAAGAGAAAAAAAAGTGAATGTGAAACAAACAGACACTTAAGAAAATAGAGAAAAGTGCAATATCGAGGAGATTTCAAGGAAAGACGATTAAATAATGCCACGCATTAGAAAAACTCCTTAAAGGCAAAATCTACTAGAGAAAGGGTAAAAGAAACCTCGCCAAAGACGCCGACGTATCTAACAGAAGGCAAATGCCCTCTTCACCACCAAGGCACAAGAACAGTGCAATAGAATCTCTCAACTCCCCTAATTCTCCCCCACGAAAGAAATTCACCTAACATTGCCATTATATTTAAGCGATTTCCCTTGGTTTGACCAAATAGATGCAATCAACGGTAAATATTCATCCATGACCATAAGAGAAGGTTAAATTGTTATCTGCTATATTACCCACTACACTAATTGCGAAATTAACATTCCCTTTGAGCAACAACTGTTAGAGATTTACTACAGGATATAGATTCCACGTATGCAACATGCTTCAGAGGATGAGCATTCAGTTTTTCAAACCTGTGCTAAAGCCAGACAAGAAAATTCCGATTATTGAGCGAGTTGAAATACATTGGAACACTATTATTATGATTCTGTTGAACAACTAAACGAAGTTCATGAGAGAAATTTGCTTCAAACTATGATCGAAATGCACCAATAGAAGAAATAATGCTAGTCGCATACCGATGTATCGAATGTTTTGCACCCCGAGGGATCGAAAAACCCTTTTCCCCACGGAACAAAGGATGGGGACAAACATTCACCTTGCAGGAAGGCATAATGCGTGAGACGGCCAAATCCAGTGAATTTGAAAGAATTAAAGACATCAAATGTAAAAGGGAGTTAACCAAAAGTCGTTCAGTAATTATGAAGCAAATTAATTATCTTTCGAGAAACATAAATTATTAGCCGAAAAAATGTACAGCGAATGGTATGAAAGGGAAAATTCAGGAGTATGCGTAGAATTTCCATTTGATGATGATGATAATTAAAATTAAAACGACAATGAAAACATTAATAATAATTATGATAATAATAATTATAATAAGAATAATAATACTAATAATAATAATAACTATACAACAACAATAATAATAGTAATAATAATAATAATAATAATAATACTTGATGATGATAATAATGGTGATAAATGTTTGATGATGATGATAATTAAAATAATAAAGACAATGAAAACAGTAATAATAATTATGATAATAATAACTATAATAATAATAATAAAAATAATAATAATAATAATAATAATATAATAATAAACCATTACAAGATATAGCAACGCAATAATAATAACAATAATAATAATAATAATAATAAAATTAATAATGACAGTGAGAGCAGTAATAATGGAAATAATAATGAAATATAAAAGTATTAATCGAAATAATAATAAAAAATAATGAAGATAGAAAAATGCAGAAACTCAAACAGATAGAGAGACCTTTGCTTCTATCATCGACAATACGGATATAAATAATAGATGTCAATTCGGACAATGTACTATGGCACCCCTTTGAAGAAGGAAAATAGACCATGAGAGGACCAACTACACGCTAAAACTGACAATTCGAGTAAAGACGACACTCAAAGACTTCACCAATGTAAAGAGAAGCAGACAGTAAGATTTTCGGGCGTCGTCGACGTCATAACGCTTAATGGAACATTCACTTGACGTTACGTAGAAAATTGAACGTTAAATAATTACAGGTTTTATTATTCATTATTTTGTGGTGTTCTTTTAGTAGAGAAAGGTTTAATTAATAAGTGATGAAACTGTAAGATTTTAAGTTTCTTAAACAAAAGTTGGGTATGTTCATTAAGAAGGCTAGCACTTAGGAGACGAATAAAGCGTTTTTGCATAATAATTACAGGGTTGATAACCAAGTTTCTTGCAATCCCATTGATTGGTAGGTAATACAACAACTGTGAGTGTACATGGGCGTAATATATATTTTTAAAAATATATAAGGGAATGGACTTGGCCAGTTTGACTAATAATATATTTCGCTAATTTATTTACTAGTTGATTAATATGTTCTGTAAATGTTAGTTTGTCATCGAAAATCACACCCAATATTTTTTCATTTGTGACTCCGTGCAGTTCAACTTGGTTTAAGTTAATTTTAATGTCTTGTTTTATAATTTTAATGCTAATAATAAGATATGATGTTTTTTGCACATTTAATGAAAGTTTATAAGAATAAAATATAAAAATAATAATAATATAATAATTATCTTTATTCATTCCTTAGTTACAAAAAGTGAACAAAAATCAGAGAAGCAAAAAAGCTAAATGTTCTTGACGAAATTTTCAGAAAATAATAAAATTAATAATATTATTAAATTGAAATTTTACTAAGAGAATTGTTTTTTTTTATAATCTTAAAGTAAAAATTCTTTAAATAAAATAAAATAACAATGGAAAGACTACAAAATAACATAAACCTATTTAAATAAAAATATGGTAATAATATATAAAATTAATAAAATAAAATAATAATAATATAATAATAATAATAGTATATACTTGAGATGATAATAATGATAATAATTAGATGATGAAAATTAAATTAAAACACAATAAAACAATAATAAGAAATAATAAATATAAGAATAATAATAAAATAATATAAATAAAAAAAAATAAATAATATAAAATAATAATAATATTAATAATACTAAAATATAATATATATAATGATGATAATTAAAATAATAAAGACAATGAAAACAGTAATAATAATTATTGATAATTAAATACACTAGTATAAATAACTTAAAAATAATAATAATAATCTAATCTTAGCAA
>SEYY01006768.1:0-5000 GCA_009176605.1 Armadillidium nasatum | reverse complement strand
TTTTGGTTAACTCCCTTTTACATTTGATGTCTTTAATTCTTTCAAATTCACTGGATTTGGCCGTCTCACGCATTATGCCTTCCTGCAAGGTGAATGTTTGTCCCCATCCTTTGTTCCGTGGGGAAAAGGGTTTTTCGATCCCTCGGGGTGCAAAACATTCGATACATCGGTATGCGACTAGCATTATTTCTTCTATTGGTGCATTTTCGATCATAGTTTGAAGCAAAATTTCTCTCATGAACTTCGTTTAGTTGTTCAACAGAAATGCATAATAATAGTGTTCCAATGTATTTCAAACTCGCTCCAAATAATCGGATATTTTCTTGTCTGGCTTTAGCACAGGTTTGAAAAACTGAATGCTCATCCTCTGAAGCATGTTGCATACGTGGAATCTATATCCTGTAGTAAATCTCTAACAGTTGTTGCTCAAAGGGAAGGTTAATTTCGCAATTAATGTAGTGGGTAATATAGCAGATAACAATTTAACCTTCTCTTTATGGTCATGGATGGAATATTTACCCAGTTGATTGCATCTATTTGGTCAAACCAAGGGAAATCGCTTAAATATAATGGCAATGTTAGGTGAATTTCTTTCGTGGGGGAGAATTAGGGGAGTTGAGAGATTCTATTGCACTGTTCTTGTGCCTTGGTGGTGAAGAGGGCATTTGCCTTCTGTTAGATACGTCGGCGTCTTTGGCGAGGTTTCTTTTACCCTTTCTCTAGTAGATTTTGCCTTTAAGGAGTTTTTCTAATGCGTGGCATTATTTAATCGTCTTTCCTTGAAATCTCCTCGATATTGCACTTTTCTCTATTTTCTTAAGTGTCTGTTTGTTTCACATTCACTTTTTTTTCTCTTCTGTGGCTGAAAAAATAATTGCCATGCAATATTCAATGTTGCAATATTGCAAGTGGTACTCTTTTGGTCACCAAAATTTTCAATTGCCCTGCAATTGCTCAATATTAAGAAGTATAGGATTAAAAATAAGTTTGCTCACTTATCATGTTTATTTCTCAAACTTAACAGTAGAGCACCGTCAGATTTTCATCATTACCTAAATATTATTCTTTCTTCACTACTACGGAATTCAGACAAGGTTAGTCATATTTCTACAGATTATTGAGCACTACCTATGCAAGTTCTGATTGCAAAGCATGTCAAAGTCACTTCATTCAGTTTATATCAAGCTTTATTTACTTTGTTTAGAAGTAAGGTGTTTTCGACACTTCTTTCATAGCGCAATGTCGTGGCTTTACTGACCCTCTTGTCTGCGCTTCCTCCTTTCTCACTGGCACTCTCTTTTGAATCTACCAATCATCAAGTTTGTTTTTAATATAATCTATCCTTATAGGGATGCTTTATTCCGGCATTCCTTTGTTCCTTTTATAAGACATCATTAATTATTCATCATTTAATAATAACTTGATATAAATATGAGGAATCATGGCTCATTTCATTATATATATATATATAAATATATAAATATATATATATATATATATATATATATATATATATATATATATATATATATATATAATATATATATATATATATAGTAGTAAGGCCCGAATATCGAAGGGGGAGCCAGTGCCAACATTTGTTGTTGTTATTGTTGCTATGACAACCGCCAAATATACGAGTGACGTATTATTTTTTCTGAAAACATGATTTTTCATTGCCGTAGATTTTTTTTCAAAAAATAAACTTCAAAATTTTGATTATATAATAATAATAATAATAATAATAATAATAATAATAATAATAATAATAATAATAATAATAATAATAATAATAATAATAACCTTAAATATTTTAGACATGCCTTAAACAACATTAAAATTTCCATTTTCTTTTAAACAAACTTTAAAAATTTACATTTTCTATTAAGTTTTATCAGTGACTATTTATTTTATAGATTTTTTTTTTCTCTTTACTTTTAAATTTTGAAGGAAAAAAATTTCCGAAAGTAGATTCGAACGAATGACCTCAGGGATGTTTTTCCACGATGTTACCAACCAGGCCAAGAGAGCTTTCTAATACAAGCGCGAAAATGACCTTTAAGTCGTGAACATCAATTTTTCCAAAATTTCCATTTCCATTTATTTATTTATTTCACTTTGGCATTTTATTTTTATTCCATGTTAATTTAATACATTCTAATTATGTTTTCTTTACAAAGCTATAACTAAAATAATTTTCCTTTTTTTTAAAAATGTAATACAATAAAGTATTTTCATTCACCTACGCATACGTCCAAACACACACACCTTACCTTATGACGTCATGCTATTTTTTCCTAACACTTTTCTAACATTTTCTAGTATATGGCATCCATGCTAAGCCATTTCACCTACTTGGTGAGAGGGAAGTGCCAATGTCAGCGAAGCAGGCACTGAGTGTAAGACAATATCTCATTGGTTACATCCGTATACAGACGTGAGCCAATCAGGACATCATCTACGCATACGCCCAAACACATACCTTACCTTGTGACGTCACGCTTGCTTTTTTTTCTAACACTTTCAAACTTTTTTTCCTAACATCCACTAGCGTGAGACATTCTTGCTAGGCCATCTTGGTATCTTTCATCGTGGTATCTGTCAATTTGGGCAAAGGGATTCTATAGGGATACATGCGTGCACACACATACACACCTTGCCTTGTGACACGTCATGGTATAGATATTCATGAAACTATGACTACAAATTTTCTCCTTATAACTTTGAATCCTCACGCGGAATATCACAATGAGGTGCGCAAACGTATGCATAAACATTCATGACGTCATCATCACGTGTCATTTGAACACTTTCAAATACGAATTTAAAATAATATGACGTCATACTTCTTCTTTATCTACATTCTAGACCTGACTTGATATTTTTTTTTAAAAAAAATTTATTTAACTTAAACAAATATCTCTGTTTTTTACTATTTTTTCTTTTTATTTTTATTTTTTCTTTTTGTTTCTCTTTTTTTCTTTTTATTTCTATTTTTTTTTTTCTTTTTCTTTTTTATTTCTTTTTTCTCTCTTTTATTCTTAAATAAATTATTTTTTCTTTTATTTTGTTTTTATTTTCTATTTTTTCTCACATAAACACATACACATGCGCATACAAACCCACATAACTACATCACCATGCTGTCCGCATTCGTGAAATTGTCATGGAAACCAACTCTCACTCATAGGACTTTGAATTTTTTCTACTTCGTCGCTTATACACGTGGTAAAGTACGTATAACGACTCAGTGATGCTCACATACAACCAAACACATTCATATTTGCTCGCATACACAACAATTGTAACCAACTAAGACCAGTCAATTTTAAAATTTTAACATTACATACACTGATATACTTGACATGTGAAAGCAAAATTCATGTATATTACTTCTAACAAACATTTAAAGCTATTAACCAACCCTCAAAATACATTTGTCACACAAAATATCTCCCTAACGCAGACTGAAAGTCTTTATTTACACTGAATTCATGCTTTCACACTGCATTCAGACATTTCTACAACACTTTTCATAGACACTGTGTAAGTTTTTTTCTAAGTCCCTCAGTGCTCATCAGAAATCTAAAAATTAAACTAACTTTTTTCACTTATGCATGTTCAAAAACATCTCTCTGGTACACACATTTTAATTTCCTATCTCCGTTATTTAGCCTTACTTTTTATACTTCGACATAAGCCAAACACATGTCTCCCACTCTCCAACAAACAATTTTATTGGAAATTACATGCATTTCTTATATAATTCTTTCAATGTATATCTTAATTCTTCACAGCATGCTAAACTTTTTATCAATAAAAGTATGATCAAAGACAAATAGCCATCTCTTTAACTTATATTTTCACTGAATATCAAGGTTATATACTCCACATGGAGTTTGAAACTGAATAGTTCAAGTTAACCAATAAGAAATGTATATGATTCTGACGTCAAGTATGATCTGATTCATGTTAACCAATAAGAAATGTATATGATTCTGACGTCATGTATGAGCTGAATGAGGATTGGCATGTGTTTAACAATAAGATTTACGATGTATCTGTGGAGACGGTGGGTGATTGGATGAAAATTATTTAGTTTAAAACAATGCGGACTGTTCTAACATGAAGCTACTCTGTCACAGAAGATGGTTTTGGGAGGGAATGAATAGTAATTACACACCTGGAGTCTCTTTCCAGAGGATTAGATTATCAAGAATAAACAGTTTGGGCTCATATTTGCAGATAAGAACCTTATTTTCCTTATTTTTTTCAGTATAATACGTGGGGAATAGAGAAAGCAGGTGATTAAGGAGTACCTGGATTCCCTTTTCATGCGATTAGGATATAAGAATAATCAGTTTGGGGACCTATTTACAGATAAGAGTTTTATTTTCCTTAATATTTCATCATGATGCGAATCAAATGGTGGTAAGATCCGTATAAAAGCAGCGAATCTCTGAATCCTCGAAATAGATTCTGCTGCTGTCTCCCACTTTCAAGCCGGATTCTACCCTAATACCTCCAGCATATAACTTAAATCTCTGTATTTATTCTATCTTTTGTATTAAATGTACGTATAAAGTCATCCCTGTATCTATCTGATAGGATAGTCATAGAACTTTTCATTTATTTTTTCACCTCGAAATTATTCAAAATTTAATTTGATTCTCCAAGTATGACTTAACTTTATCAGTAAGACATGAGCAGTCATTCCATCATCTATCTAACGTACAAATTATACTTCTTTACATTAATATTCAGCCTAAACTCGTAAACATTTAACTTATTTCTCCACATTCAACTTAAATTTTTCGCATAGAAATGATCAAAGATATACTGTTTTCTCTCTAACACACATTTTATAGAACTTGACATACATTTCATTCCCTAAACCAACCCTCCAACGTATAACTTATTCTCTGTTTACTACCTAACTTTAATCACTTTGACAAGTTCGTTCACAAATAAACATCAATCTAACATGAAATTTATACATC
>SEYY01006767.1:60000-64416 GCA_009176605.1 Armadillidium nasatum | reverse complement strand
ACAGCAAAATATTTATGCAGTTCTATGGTACATATATATATTTTGGGAAGTGTGGATCTTTCTCCTGGTTGTGACTCTGCTTCATCACTAAAGCTTTCTTCACTATAGTCACTACACTATCAATAAAAGATCATCCGATTCGGAAGTAGTTTCCTCAATCTTTTTCTTGTTTTGCCTTTTTTTATAAGCTATTCCACCAGATTTTTTTTTGTTTTGTAACACATTTTGTAGATTTTTGTACTTCTCTTTCTTTCATACTTGTTAATATGTCTTCATTTGTGATAACAGCTGATTTGGTTTGCACAGCTCTCCTACATTTTGGTTTCTCATTTGGCACTCTTCCTCTACCGTGTAACACTTCTTCAATACTCTTCTGTTTTTGTATTGGTCTTAAGTTTATTTCATAATTAGGAAATCTACTTTGTATTTCATTCAAAAGATCTTGTAGTGGCACATTTTTCAGATACTCTCTTTCAGACAAATTCTTAGATGTTCCTGGTAAATTACTTTCCACTTCAAAAACTGACATATTTTTTTCCAAAAAGGATATTGGTGTCGATGTTACTGGAGAGTGAAATGATGGTTCTTCATTTATTTCATTTCCTTCTACGTTTATCTCTTCACCTGATTGAACTATAATTAGAATTCCTTCATCTGCAACTGCTTCGTTGATCATTGATCATATATATATATATATATATATATATATATATATATATATATATATATATATATATATATATATATATATATATATATATATATATATATATATATATATAAGTATAAAAATATGTGGGGAAAAAAAAAACAGCTTGGGGAGAAAATGAACACGTTTTAGGGAAAGAAGTGAACAAACTATGGGGAGAAACATGAATTGAACATGTTCATCTTTCACCCCATGCTATAGTTAATAGGTCAACATCCCCCATCTACTTTGAGGGAAGGTATAGGAACTTGCCATTCTATTGGCTAATAACTTACCCCCAACCTGTTCATATTTTGCCCCAAATTTCAAGTTTCTGTCCTGATTTTCTTCCCGAAAAAGTTAAATGTTCAAAAGTACAAGTTGAACTTTTTGAGGTCTCAAAAAGGGTCATGTTACTTCATCATGTGCTATGTCATTGTAGGGGTAAAAACAATTAACTTTTTTACATTTTTCCGAATGATAAGGGATTGGGCTAGTAACACATATACTTACTTGGCCACAATTTCAATTTATTCATATTAATAAAGGCTGTTTACGTTTTACCTCAAAATCAGACGTTCATTACCTCCCCCGCCTGACTATATATATATATATATATATATATATTTTGCAAGTTAATATTTAATTTATGGATAATGATTATGCATCAAAAGTGCTTAAATTTTCTTTCTTTTATAATTTATATAGAGGAATATTGTTTTCTTATAATGTTGTATAAAAATTTAAATGGTTGAAAATTAAAAGGAATTGTCTTTTCTGTTTTCTCTTTTGTCTATAACTTCAAATTGCATTAGAAGCTCAATAAAATTTTGTTGAAGATTTGATTGAATATATATTAGAAATTCTAAACTCTAACAGTTCTATATTGGATAAATTATATTAATGAAGATCAGATTCTTGCATTACCCTATATGAAATCTTGAACCAAATATTAAGGAAGTTATATTTCTAATATATAAACTACTTTAAAAAGTTTTTAACACAGTAAGAAGGAACTAATATATCTGTTATATCATTATGTATCAAAAAATATGAAAATAAAACAAATAAAAAAAACATTTTTATTATTTTTTAAAAAAATCAAAAAAATCATGATTTTTTCATAAAAAAATCAATTGATTTAATCAACTGATTAAATCAATTTGATTTAATCAATGCCAACCCTGAATATATATATATATATATATATATATATATATATATATATATATATATATATATATATATATATATATATATATATATATATATATATATATAATTGTGGAAAAAAAAATGTTCCACATTCTAATGTAAATAAATTAATATATTTTTGAATGTATATATACTATGATTTATTCAACATGAAGAGCCAAAGATATTTCAATACTGTCATTAGAATTGAATTGAAAAAAACAAAGTAAATGAAAAACAATATAGAAAAGATATTGGATACTTTAATAATTGGAAAATTTTTCTTTTTATAATTAAGAATTTTATTTTTACCAGATATCCAGCCAGATAGACTGAATATCTGAATTGTAACCAGATTTCCGGCCCAACCCTATACCTGATATTTCAATATATTAATGAATGATGCATCAATATTAATTAAAATTAATATTTGATAAATATTAATGTGTCTTGGGGTCAGGTAGTACAGGGAGCAAAGCCTCTGACTAATAAATAAATATTTCTTTTGTCATGCATTCAAATGTAGATTTCTCTTTTGATATTGAAATTGATAAAACATAAGAAATAGTGTTAGTTAGAAACCCTAAGTGCCGATCAAGACTGTTCCAACCAAAAAATAGCAAAAGTTGCTACTCACTATGAATGTTCGGCACATACACAATTTTTCTCATGCAAATAATCAAGCCAGCCATATTATATATTTCCCATGCAACATGCAGTATATCCAGGGTTGGCAAAAACCCAGCCCGAGTGGGTTTTTGCCAAAAACCCGGGGAATTGATGGGGTTTTCTGGGTTTTTGGTAAAAAAAGTGTTGTACCATACAACACTTTCTATTTCATTTCCAATTATAGTAGACACATGCAACTTATGTGTCTATATCTACAGTAATGTAAAAATGTTTATTTATTCCTTTTTAAAAAATCAAATGTTTTAAGAATATTCTTTATATTTTCAGGTGTTTCTAAATTTCTAATCAATAATTATTAAATTATAGCATCCAATTAACAGAACTTTAAGGTGGAAAAGATTCTCTATCTTAAATCATGAATAGGGGTGGGAGGTTGAAAGACCTGGCTTGGGGAGAGTTTTAGAGTATAAATGCTCTAGAAAATGTAAAGACTGTAAAGAAGAGAAATGCAACCATTGCAGTAATCTGGTGAGCAACAAAACTGAAAGAGTAAGAGCCCATCTGGGAAAGTGTGATCAATATAAACTTATTGGCCAAGGTGAAGGTAGCAGTGATGGTGATGTTGAAATGGCAACTGGATTTTCACCAGCTCCTGCTGTGCCTGTGGGCCAAAGTAGATCTAGATCACGATCACCTGTATCTGTAGAACCAAGATCAGTCAGTCCAGCAACTAGTATTAGAACACCCACACCGACTCCAAGTCCAAGTGGACCAAGTGCTGCATCAATGCTCGGGACTATTGTAACCAAGCAAGTGAAGATAGACAGTTTTGTGATCTCAACACCACCAAAACTAAAAGCAGCTTTGGATTTGCAGTTTACGAGGCTTTTTTTTTTTTGTGTAATATTCCATTTAGTGCTGCAGAAGATTCCGAAATGAAGAAATTATTTACAATGATGCGGGGTGGAACTTACCAACCTCCCTCGAGACGCCAGCTTAGCGAAGGCCTTTTAGATGAAGTTGCTGGTGAATGCGAGCTTCGCATGGTGGAGCTTCTCAGAGGAAAAGAAGTTACCATGATCCAAGATGGATGGTCCAATGTGCACAACCATCCAATCATTGCAACATTGGAGAAACAAATTAGGCAATGAAAAGGCTGAAAAATTAGTTAAAAGAATGTTGAAATCAAAGGATGAACATGATTGGTGAATTGTGATTTTCATATTGTGTTGGATACTAAATTAGTCTTTATTCTTAAACTCAGGTAGCCTTTTTTTTTTTTTTATTATTTTTTTTTTAAAGTATTACAGCATTATACTGCATAAAAATAAGTTTGCAGGTTTTATTTATCCAACAAATATTATAATAAATTTTCTTTAATAATTCTTTTAACTTCAATAATTAAAAATATTCTTGTTTAATCCTTTTCTAAATCTTTACATTTTGATTGTTTTAGAAAGGTTAATTTATTTGATGCCCTTTCATAATAGCACCTGTATGTGTACTAGAATAGGAATTATTGCATTAGTCAAATTCATTGCACACATCATTTCTCTTGTGGAAATTAACTTTACAAGTATGCAAGTGCAATACATTATTAACAAAAATGTTGCACAAAAAATAATGTTTAAAAAACTTCAGACTTATGTTACTTATTGTTGAACTCAGCCTTGGACTCTTAAATTTGGACATGTCCAAGTCAAAATCTGGCAGAGTTCCAGAACATTCACCATTCATCATATAACTATAGATAGTGGTGTTTCTTAGTTCATTAATGTTCTGCTTTATCCACAACCTTTTTCATACTTTTCATTAATGATCTCTATTACTTTGTTGCCTATCATCTATGATGACAGCTCCATCTTTCATTATTCCTTTCAACTTGAAAGTCTCACATAATTGCA
>SEYY01006767.1:5000-55000 GCA_009176605.1 Armadillidium nasatum | reverse complement strand
TAACCCCAAAAACTCATTCCTTTGCCGTCCATGCGATCTTTTGGTTTCTTTTCTTCAAATCCTTTCTGGCATTTTGCAAAAAATGTCAACTCTAAATTTGCTTCTTCATCTTTCCCTCCTCTAGTATCATCTGATGGCACAAGGCTTTTTGCCTTCTACCAAACCTGAACTCTTAACTAAACTTTAAATGATTCCGGAGCTATCTTCCTCCTTTAACCTCCTCCAGCTCATCATTATACCTAATATTGTAATTTCTTTTAAAGATGTCATTTCTGCTCTCTCTGAGTTTTACACTAAGAAGGAATACGGTCCTGATGGTATCCCTTCTGTAGTTCTCAAAACTTGTGCTTCTGAACTTGTACCCTGTCTTGGTAAACTATTTCATCTCTCTCTCTTCTTTGATCTCTTATTGCTGGAAATGTGCGCTCATTCAATCAGTACCGAAGAAGAGGGGAAACCTCTCTTAACCCTCTAACAATCTTCTTATTTCTTTAACCTTTCTTCTTTCTAAACTTTTTGAATGTATCCTTAACAGTAAGATTTGGAAACATCAATTCTTCTTATCTTATCCCTGTTCTTATTAATAATTGTGTTCCATGTTTTTCGTTAGGAACCCTTTTAGTGATCTGTTTTTCTTCTCTTTGACACTTCGTCAGTGCAATGATCGTTCGTGTAGCATGCGAGGGTTGTTTTCAGACCAATAGTGAAAATTTTGTTTGCTTACACAGCCACTCGAATGAAAATGACCATCACGGCACAAGAGAACAGCATTTTCAGGAACATGTTGCTGAATGTTCTTGTATAATTTCCAAATACCTAACCAGTTTCTTGCATTGAGTTCTTGCACAACCATCATTTTGTATAGAGTGAAGGGGAAGTCTTTGTGTAAGATTTTTCTTGAGTTTTCTGCGAAATCACTACAGATAAGGCATGCTTCCCTATAGAATGTCTCAGAGACAAAACAGCAGATCGTCTCATTGCTTCATTATTTTCAGCTCTCTTAGGTGATCAGGTAAGTTTCTTTATAAAGCTGAACCTTTTGCCCTGAAATTCTCAAGTCACTGTAAGACGGTTTTCTGATGTAGAACATTTTGGTTCTGTGAAATATCAAAGAGTCTTAAAATTTTTATTTCATGTTTGTATTACAAATATGATTTTTAAAATTTTTCAATGCAAATCTATCTTTATTCAACATGAATAGCCAAAGGTATTGCAATGCTGTTATATGGAGTTGTAAAATTCAAAGAAAATTGGAATACAGTATACTTTCATAGTATAATAATTAGGAAATTTTAGTTCTTATAATTGAGAATTTTATTTTTACTGAATATCCAGCCAGATACTAAGGAAAATTCTGGATATCCAGGAATATATATATATATATATATATATAATATATATATATATATATATATATATATATATATATATATATATATATATATATATATATATATATATATATATATATATATATATATATAATGTAAAAATACTCATACAGTAAATTTTATTTCTGTGATTTATAATAAAAGTTAACTATTTTGAAAAATAGAAAAATAAATAAAAAAATTTAGAAAATATTTTTTTTTAAAGGAAAATATTTTTTACTTTTAACAATAAAGAGTTTGCAAGCTTTATTTCATCTAGGACTTAAACATATAGTGAACCTTAAATTGAAAAATATTTTTTTAGTGAAAATGAAATAATGATTACTGAAATAAAAACCTATATTTTAAAGAATTTAGCTGACAAATCATCATTAGCAGGTTAAGAATAACTGGAAAACGAAAAAAAATTACAAATTCTATTAGACCTAAGGGATTAAAAAAATATATAAATAAATGAATTATTAAATATATTTAAAATGATAATGTTTATAAAATAATTCATTTTATTTTAATCTGAAAAAGTAATTATAAACATTACCAATCTAGTATCAGAAACTTATTGAGAAAAGTAAAAATCTCACCATACTCCTATAGGTGCAAGCACATATCGGCTGTCTCGAACGAAGTCCCTCTATTGTCGACGATAATCATGCATCCTTGTCTTCACTTCTTTCATGGTTTTTCCCCTTCTCTCCAACACAGTCTCTCCATCTCGTCCTCGGTTTTCCCACTCCATTCATAGTACCTTCTTTCATATCTATCTCTTTCATTCTCTTCATATATGTCCGAACCGCCTCAGCTGCTCCTCTCCACAAGACTCAATAAACTCTCCACCCCAAGCCCAGCTCTCAAATCTTCATTTCTCACTCTATCTATCCTTGTCACTCCCATTATTACCCTTAACACCTTCATTTCACAAGCCCGTATTTTACTTTTATCTTTTATATTAAGTATCCAGATCTCGTGTCCATAAATCAATACAGGTCTCATTATAATTTTAAACAATATGGTTTTAACTTTCCTCAAGATGTTCTTATCCTTAAAACGAGGCAAATGTCCCATTAAAGTTTCCAATTCTATGGTTCAACTCTGAGAACATATCATTTTTCACACCACAACACACACCAAGATATTCAAATAATAAAATAAAACCCATTAAGAAATATAACCTTTAGAAAGAAAAGGTGAGTCCCTATCCAGCTTTGTCTTCCCCCCCTCCCCTCATCATCAAAGCAGGGAGCAATTAACAATTCATCAAACAAACAAGCACAGGATAGAACTGCCAACAGCAAAGATAAAACAAATATGTGCTATTAATAATAAAATATTTGATGATGTATGAGAAAACATGACAATTCCCGAAGCAGACCATGAATCAGATATTCATTGTTAATATGAAAAAAGGAAAAAAAAAAAACCTAATTACTAAATTACTTTTTAATACCTGAAATAAAATTTATCAATTCCATCAGAAAGAAAACAAACTCTGCAGATTTTATTCAGAAAAATCAAGAGGAATAAAAATCGTGAAAAATTCAAATCTAAAATTCAAACAATGTTACAAGCGAGAGTTCGGTTAAATTTGTTATATATTAATTCCAATATAATACTTTTGACCAAAAAAAAAAAAAAAAAAAAAGGTTTAGAATCTTAGAATCTTTAGGAAAAAATTCAAAAGAAAAATATGTTGAACCTATAATTGAAAATCATTCAAAATGGATAAAGAGTGAAAATGTGTAGATAAAGACAGAAGGTAATAACTGAAGAAAATTGTCTGTTCTTCACTGCTGCCACTTTTTAAAGTTTCTTAAGTTTCTTAAAATATATGCAACAGCTCAATTTTTCAGAGAACTTTCTATAAAACACCCCTTTTTTTTTCTTGGCCCACTATATATATATATATATATATATATATATATATATATATATATATATATATATATATATATATATATATATATATATATATATATATATATATATATATATATATATATATATATATATATATATATATATATATATATATATATATATATATATATATATATATATATATATATATATATATATATATAATGAGTGGAAATACAAGTTGATTACATATTACAGATTTAATCAAAGAAAATGAAGTTTATGCTAAGGAAAATGAGGAAGTTGCACTTGGGAGTGATGATATCAATTTTCCTTACAGGAAACTGTATACGTAAGTTATATATATATATATATATATATATATATATAATATATATATATATATATATATATATATATATATATATATATATATATATATATATATATATATATATATATATATATATATATATATATTTGGGGGAGGACGTAGCGCCGTCCGAAGCGATGAAAGTACCCCCCATTGGGCTTTACCACAGGGTAATAGGTTGGGCTAGACCATTCCGTTTCACTCCGTTGCCCTTTGGTTCGTTCCTTTTCGCGTTTCACCTTCTCAGAGGGTCTCTAGTGTACCCTCGTCTCACATGGGAGTGTCTATGCTCCCACTTTTCCTTCCCCCAACTCCCTTCTCATGTTCCTACAAATTTACAAGCACTTACTCCTACATTACCTTTAATGTAACATCAAAATGGCAAAGCATAAAACTGCCTCGGAAATGCTACGAGGGGCAGCATCCAAAGAATGCCCCTCATCCACTCCTTCCCCCATCACCACTTGGGAGTTGGTGGCCTCCGGTGATGGGGTTGGCGCCACCAAGACCTCTATGCCGACTTGCCTGGTGCACGATCTTACCTTCAAACGTCGTGTATGAGGTCACGTCGGCCTTTGATTTGACTAGGATCCCGTCTTCCTCCATAACTCTGGTGGAATTTTAGTAGGCCTCTGGCCTTTGCCCACCAGAGGTGAAATAAATATATATATATATATATATATATATATATATATATATATATATATATATATATATATATATATATATATATATATATATATATATATATATATATATATATATATAAGTCATCCTGCCCTCTCAAATTATACACAGACTGAAACAACTTCCATGATCTCCCGCATTTTTCTACAAACTTATCCTTATTAACATTCCCCCCCCCCACAAACATATACTAACAATGCTTCATAAACCAAACATATCCACACCATCCTTACAGATACCTATCTAAGACAGGGCATACCCAACAACATTCTTAACATACACACCCCTGAATAGCGCAAACATAATTGACACTCTCCCTATCCCAACACAAGCAACATCAGACAAGCTAAGATGCTGCCATCACCCAAACCTCCAGCACTACAAATACAAATTCCAAATAAACCAAACCACAGCACTGGAGACTGTCTCATTTCCTATTAAACTGTCCTTCAACTCAGCATTCCAGTGTAACCTTGAATATCTCAGCTCTGGAAGACCTATGGAGAAGGCCAGTAGTGGCGGTCAAGGGGTGAAAAAAGTAAAGTATACAAGTTGATATTTAAATATATTCAACCATTTACAAATAAACAATTATGAAATTAAGTACAAACAAGGCAATATACATTAACATTAAAAGTACAGTTCATATGAAATTGATCTATTATTTCCACATGAATCTTCAACCCAGTATTTGGATCTCTCATTTTTATCACACTTGAATTGTTGCTACAAATTCAGTCACACCTTGTCCACTACCCTAAAGCTTCTTCTAAAGATAGTGTGATAGTTGACTTAAGCTTGTAGTAATATATCATTTCAGGTGAGGCATTAATTAGGATTCAGGGTGAAAGAATAATTTAATTCCATCAAAATCTTGAGTTTTAACCTTTGTTGTTTAGGATGCATGTGGAAGAAGCATTATTTTGTAATTAAGCAAAACAATTTTATAATGATAATAAAATAAAATTATTTATATATATTATATATATATATATATATATATATATATATATATATATATATATATATATATATATATATATATATATATATATATATATATATATATATATATATATATATATATATATATATATATTGCTTCCTCATTTCCACTGAAATTAACTAATATTTTGTTAACTATAAAAATTTTATTTTTGCTCATTATAAAATTGTTTTGCTTAATTACAAAATAATGCTTCTTCCACATGCATCCTAAACAACAAAGGTTAAAACTCAAGATTTTGATGGAATTAAATTATTCTTTCACCCTGAATCCTAATTAATGCCTCACCTGAAATGATATATTACTACAAGCTTAAGTCAACTATCACACTATCTTTAGAAGAAGCTTTAGGGTAGTGGACAAGGTGTGACTGAATTTGTAGCAACAATTCAAGTGTGATAAAAATGAGAGATCCAAATACTGGGTTGAAGATTCATGTGGAAATAATAGATCAATTTCATATGAACTGTACTTTTAATATTAATGTATATTGCCTTGTTTGTACTTAATTTCATAATTGTTTATTTGTAAATGGTTGAATATATTTTAAATATCAACTTGTATATATGTATACTTTACTTTTTTCACCCCTTGACCGCCACTACTGGCCTTCTCCATAGGTCTTCCAGAGCTGAGATATTCAAGGTTACACTGGAATGCTGAGTTGAAGGACAGTTTAATAGGAAATGAGACAGTCTCCAGTGCTGTGGTTTGGTTTATTTGGAATTTGTATTTGTAGTGCTGGAGGTTTGGGTGATGGCAGCATCTTAGCTTGTCTGATGTTGCTTGTGTTGGGATAGGGAGAGTGTCAATTGTGTTTGCGCTATTCAGGTGTATGTATGTTAAGAATGTTGTTGGGTATGCGCTGTCATTGATAGGTATCTGTAAGGATGGTGTGAATATGTTTGGTTTATGAAGCATTGTTAGTATATGTTTGTGTGGGGGGGGGAATGTTAATAAGGATAAGTTTGTAGAAAAATGCGGGAGATCATGGAAGTTGTTTCAGTCTGTGTCTATATAATTTGAGAGGGCAGGATGACTTGGGTGATAGGGCAATAGTGTTTTTGTAGTAGAATTGTATATATATATATATATATATATATATATATATATATATATATATTATATATATATATATATATATATATATATATATATATATATATATATATTATATATATATATATATATATATATATCATGCATACATATTTTATTTTCACACTTTAATCACAAGGAAAATATGATAAAAGTTGATAAGTACGTCAGTGTATTTCAACACACTCATATATATATATATATATATATATATATATATATATATATATATATATATATATATATATATATATATATATATATATATATATATATATATATATATATATATATATATATATATATATATATATATATATTATATTGGTTGCAGATCTTCGATCCCAATGCAAAACTTTGATGATGATTACGAGTATCAAATCAGCAATCCTCCCAAAGAAAGAATTACCTTTGAACACAAAGAACTTTTTAAAGCTGCAATAAATCGAGCTGCCTCAAAATATAACTTAAAAATTAAAGACTTTGACCATGGCAGGTAAAAGGAATTTTATTCTGGGATTATTTTTTTTTTTTTAATTGAAGTAAATTTTCAATTTATTATCTCTTATGAACTGATTTTTTTTTTCATCGATGTTAAATCCTTGTGTAAATAGTTCGGATAAATTTGATCCAAAAAAATTTTTAAATAAATAAAATGGGTTTATATTAAACCTGGTGTGAATGTATGTAATATTTTTTAGGAAACGTATTTGCAGTTTTATCATTTTTATGAATCATAGCAAGATATTTGTAAACAGTTATTCATAAAAAAGGAGAACCCATCTTTATTTAGTTTAATATTCTCATTTTGGTTCTCAATTCAAATATACTATATTCAGGGACATTTACTTTTGATCGTTTAAACATTAATTAGGGGAATAATAATAATAATAATAATAATAATATATATATATATATATATATATATATATATATATATATATATATATATATATATATATATATATATATATATATATATATATATATATATATATATATATATATGACATTTTGATTAATCTTTTTCTGTGGCTTTAGACATTTCGAAAATCTTCAATGCAGTCTGGCACAAAACCTTTATTTCTAAACCTTCCTTTCTCAGTATATACCCTCTCTACTTCCCTTGTTGGTCGATCTGCAGCAGAGATCTTGGACGACCACCGTTCATCATTTTGAATATATTAATGGTGGTGTTCATTAGGATCTGTTTTATCCTAACTTGTTTTCTACTTTTCATTAATGACCTCTCTATCCACTCCTGTGCCGATGACTTCAACCTTCATTACTTATTTCATTTGAAAGGCTTCCCACCCGTCAACAGTTAGTTAACGCTGGGAGAATGGCCTAGGAGCACAAACCTACGATCATTCTTGTATTTCTAATTGAGGCCGAGAAAACATGGTTGTTTTCAATGCTTGAAAACTCAGTCCCTGCATCTTTCTTTTTGTTTGACACAACCTTCCACAAAACTTTGACATGCTATTCAATTCCTCACAGCTCAAACTTCCGTCTGCTCTTAATATTCACAGTGTTTATTTTTCTCATGATCTTTCTTGGGAGAATAGCATTCTTTCTAAACAAGATTCTAAGAATTGTGTGTCCTGAGGCTCCTTAGGAATATCTTCCTACCATCTTAGTTTCTTGCTCTTCATAGGGATATCGTTTTCCCATATATGGAGTACACCCCACACATTTGGGGTTGTTCCACTCACACACATTCCTTTAAAAAGTTGAAGTCTAGGGCTTTTTATCTTATCAACTATTTTCTCTCACTAACTCTCTCCAGTCTCTGTCATCGAATTGTTGTGTCACTCGCTATACTATCGATATTACAACAGACACTGCTCTTCTGAACGTTCCAGTCTCATACCTTCTCAATTGAGAACTCGTGCGACATGCCTTCCTGTACAATCTAATCCTTTCTTTCTCTAACTCTCACCTCAGACTTACCCACTATGCTCACCCTTATTTATTTATTTACACTCTATTTTTAAAGTCTAGAATGCAGTTCTTTCATCTATTTTCACACCTTCCTTTGATTTGCGCATCTTCAAACTCGGTGTATCCGTACATATAGAACTGTAATTTGGACCTCCAAAGAATTTTAAACTCATGGTTAAATTAGTAGGCACTATGGCCTTTATATATATAAAATAGGTGGGTTGATTAAAAGTCTTTTTGAATTTACCAGCTCTGTTTGCTTTTAGATTAGGAGTCTAGTTAGTTTACTCGTTTTAAGTAGATAGATAATTACTTCTTTCCAAAGTGTGTAATTGGGCATGTGTTATTGAGGATTGTGAGTGAATGAAAATTTGATTATTGTTTCCTTTGTTTTCAGTTTATTAAACTTATTATATATGGTGACGATTGAAGTCTTCATTTAGTAATTTTGGGAGAGCTCTAAAAAGTACGAGAAGAAAGTTAGATTTGCCATAATTGTTGTAATAGCTTGAAATGAAGTGTAGGTGTGCAAATTTTTCACATTTTTGTGTTGTCTGTTCAGGTGTTTAAGAGAGTTTATATTAATTAAAAGCGGTTGTCATCTTGGTGCTGCCGTGTATAAACGTGATTAGGTTGTTCATATTTTAAAGAACTTTAATCCTTCTAGATGAAATCAAAGTGTTAGAATATTTGGAAGTAGATCTTGGTTAAAGATATTAAAACTTGGAAGGTTTTTTTTTATTCCAGTTCTTGCCTTGAAATTTGTTAATTGATTCGGTTTCATATAAATGTAATAATGTTAGTTAATGACATTTTTTTATATATATATATATATATATATATATATATATATATATATATATATATATATATATATATATATATATATATATATATATATATATATATATATATATATATATATATATATATTTTTTAGTTATCGCCTTTTGAAAAATGGCATAGAGTACAATTTACATTTTCACAACTATCGAAATCGTGTTTCTATTTTTCAACCACTTTCTTCATCATTCCATATGAAAGAGATAATTTTTTCACAACAAAAGGTAATATATATATATATATATATATATATATATATATATATATATATATATATATATATATATATATATATATATATATATATATATATATATATATATATATATATATATATATATATATATATATATATATATATATATATATATATATATATATATATTATATAAATAACAAAATTATTTTAATCTCCAAACATTCACATTTTTTCAAAGGTATATCTTAAAAAATTTTTTAATAATAATAATAATAAATTATTAAACTTTTAAGCTATGGCATTTTGAGTGTTCACATTTTCACTTGTTTGAAGATATTTTGGTGTTGTCTAAATGTAAAAAATTTTAATTGTGCACAGTTTATTTTTTTTGATATTGTCTTTATTGATGGGTTGTTAACTCCTTTTTGTTAATTGTTAATGTTTTTTTTATTAATGCAGCTGAATTATTTTCTGATTTTTAATTAATGCAGCTGAATTATTTTCTGATCACAGTGGTCAATTGACGTACTCATTTTCAACTAATGATGGTGATAAATAATTGTAATAATTACCAAATTGTCATTTGTGACTGATACCGGGAATTTCTTCGAATAATAAAAAGTAATTAAAATTGTTATTTGCGATGAAAAATTTCTTGAATGCATTACTAACCAAAATCAGCGACCCAAAATGAAAAATAGCTTCAAAGCAAGTTGGAGTTTGAATATAGATAATTAATAAAGGAATGGCAGAAATTATTTAGGTAGAAACCAGAGTAGAAAGTCAGATTATTATTTCCTGAGCTCCTTTTCTTAACACATTATCTTAGTTTTGAATTTACTCCTAGCACCATCTTTAAATTGCAGAATATGTAAACTCTCTTAAGGAATTGAAGAAATATTAGTGCTTGGTAAATTCCTAATTAATCAACCTTGATAATAACTTTCATTTGTCGTTGTAGATCAAATCTGCTTTTTTGCTCTCTCTCTCTCTCTCTCTCTCTCTCTCTCTCTCTCTCTCTCTCTCTCTCTCTCTCTCTCTCTCTCTCTCTCTCTCTCTCTCTCTCTCTCTCTCTCTCTCTCTCTCTCTCTCTCTCTCTCTCTCTCTCTCTCTCTCTCTCTCTCTCTCTCTCTCTCTCTCTCTCTCTCTCTCTCTCTCTCTCTCTCTCTCTCTCTCTCTCTCTCTCTCTCTCTCTCTCTCTCTCTCTCTCTCTCTCTCTCTCTCTCTCTCTCTCTCTCTCTCTCTCTCTCTCTCTCTCTCTCTCTCTCTCTCTCTCTCTCTCTCTCTCTCTCTCTCTCTCTCTCTCTCTCTCTCTCTCTCTCTCTCTCTGCTCTCTCTCTCTCTCTCTCTCTCTCTCTCTCTCTCTCTCTCTCTCTCTCTCTCTCTCTCTCTCTCTCTCTCTCTCTCTCTCTCTCTCTCTCTCTCTCTCTCTCTCTCTCTCTCTCTCATATATATATATTTATGCAAAGGTATTTTCTTTTTTGTTTAACAATAAAAGTTAACAATTAGTCTCGTACTTTTTTTTTATCTTTTCATAAAAGGTGCTAAATAAATATTTAACTTTTTTACTGATGATGGTTTAAATTTTTTTTCATTTTATATAATTTTTTTCAGGTTGTGAATATCATTTTACCCTTAAAAGGGAAACTCTCTTCCCTTTCCTTGTTCCTTGATAATTTAGTGAAGAAAATCCTGCCCATTGATGAAAATATTTCTTTAACAATTGTTCACTTTAATGAGGGAAATGCAGACAAAGTCCAATCGTTATTAAAACAAAAACTTTCAACTGTTCCAAAGTTTGAATGGAAATTTATTCCCACAAATGAAACGGTATTTTCAAGAGGAAAAGGTCTTAGTCTGGGAGTGAAGTACGGCGTGAAGTCACCTTCAGATTTGGTATTTGGGTGCGATGTTGATGTCTTATTTTTACCAGAATTTTTATCTCGATGTCGCAGCAATACAATTTTTGAGCATCAGGTTTGTATTGTACATTTTATTTATTAATATTTACAAGTAATTTAATATACAAGTAATTCTATCTTAAACCTGATTTTGTTTTGAAGGAATCTGTTAGAAGTCTTAATTAAACTAACCATGCACAGTTCGATGCTTCATTTAAAGAATCCGTTTTGACTTTCACAAATTCAATAATCCCTCGTTTATCATTCTATCTCATTTTTCTGGGAATAATTTTAGAAAGCTCGCTTATATTTAGGGATACTGAGTCAGTTTTTTCCCCGTGCTCAAACTGTATGACTATACATCCAGCTTCATTTATAAGTATAAAATCATGATATTTACATTATGAAATTTCTGAAGTATAATATAAAAAAGGAAAGTTAGTTGTTACTTTCTTTTTTATTTATATCTTAAATATTTTATAGTAAAATAATTTTGTTGCTAAAGTTCCACTCAAAACTTTGAGCATTCTATCTTCATTCAAAAAGTTATCAGAGTTCTGGATCCGGATCTGACTTGTCAGCCAAGCTTATAAGTTTTTTCGCTAGTTCTTTTCCTTTTTAGTTAACAGAATTTCTTTTACCCTTACTCACTATTCAAAACCTTTGGAGATCACTTCAGATAATCGTTATACCATAGAAGATCCATTGGGCAGCCTCCTCCCTGTAACCCAGACCCCAACTTCTCATCACGTACTTGTTTAAGGCCTTTCTTGAATAGTTCTCAAATATTCATCTTTCTTTTACTTTTACTTTTTAATTACTATTCACTGTTCGTATTTGTATTTAACTGACCGAAATGTGTATCAAATGTTCAGAACATTTACATGTCTATAGCTCTTTGAATTATTAATAATTTTCTATTGTGTTAAGTAAAGGAAAAGATAATTTTATTTACAAACATTTTAAATTTTAATGAAAATATTTTTTTATTGTTATACTTAGTTTATTCGCTAAATTTTTTATGTGCATTTATTTATGAAATTAACAAAAAATTTATTATAATAAACCTTTGTTTAGGGTTTAGGCAATCTTTACATATCACTTGAACTACCATATTTTATGTTTAATTTTGTTAAAGTGATCAGTTGGTCAAATTATGGTGAACAGATTTTTCTTCAGTGATGAACATTAATAAACTAATTTACAAAATATAAATTATAAGAACTTATTAAAAACACCTTTAACACAATTGGAAAAGGTGTTTACACTTTAACTTCTAGTTTAACTATTATTATCGTGAACTACTCTAATTATATAATTTCTTTTCTTTTTATAAATTTCTTTCAGATGTTTCTATCTTATACTTGCTAAATTCATAAATAATTCTATGTTAACATCTGTATTTTCTGTAGATTTTTCTGTTTAATATATCGCAGTAACAAAATTGCTTAGGGATATTTTTTTCACCATTGTGTTAACGCTTACTATATATTATTCAAAAGGGAGCGTAATTCTGGTAAAATAATGAAATAAGCAATAAAATTAGTAAGATTACTTTGTTTTTTTGCACATTTATTTTTTTTTAATTATTGTTACTGCTACGTACTATCTTTCCATTTTGTCCCCTAACTTTCCATTTGAAAATTTTTAGAAACACCTTACTCATCAATTTAAAAATGAATAAATTACGCGTTTCGATAATTAACAACCATTTTTATTTGTCAAAATTATTCATAAAACTTAAGAGTTTAATGATATTTCTTTAGCCATTATTTATCACGTTGAAAAGTTTGAAATATTAATTTAACGGAAAGAAGATCTAAATTAGTGTGTTAGGATATAAATTCTTGATTAATAGGTGGACAATCTTTATTTCAGAACATAAATATTTTTAAAAAGATCATTAAGTTTTTAATGTACGACTCATTAATATTAATTATATTTAATTTTATTTTTGTTTTAATTGAACTATAGTTTTATGTTATTTTGTTCCTTTTGAATTTAATTTTCTTCTATTTTTAGGTGTACTTCCCTGTTCTCTTCTCCTTTTTTAATCCTAAATTAGTTTATTCCTTGTACGATAAAACCGTTCCTGACATTCTTGATCAGCTTCACGTCAGTAGAGATAATGGTTTCTGGAGGTATTATGGATTTGGTATGTTTTGCATGCACAAAAAGGAATTTGAGGCTGCTGGGGGAATACCTGAGATCTATTCATGGGGTGAAGAAGATTTGATTTTCTTTGAACAGTTCAGAAAATTTCCGTCTATTAAGGTATTATTATTATCATCATTTAATAATATTGATAGACCAGTATATATATTATATAATATATATATATATATATATATATATATATATATATATATATATATATATATATATATATATATATATATATATATATATATATATATATATATATATATTTTTTTATTTTTTTTTTTTTTTTAATTTAAATATTAATTAATATTTGATAATAATAATAGAAAATGGGAAAGATTATTCTTACCTTATTAGTTACAACCAATTATTTTAATACATTTGCCAAGTAGGAAATCCCACTAACCTCCTCCTTATAACCTATGGTACCAATGGACTGAACAGTAGGAAAGATTAGAATTCTACTAATGATAAGCGGCAACATAAATATTAAATTATGAATTTACAAGAATAAAGTTTGATTCAAAATTACTTGATCAATTATCGGCTTTACCAATGATATTATATATAATAACAAAAGAACTAAAATTTGCAGTCTTTAAATTATTACACATATAACATCAGTAACTTTAATTAAAGTTACTATTTCAATCATTTGTCTGTGTTACAGACTGTTTTTTACATCAATGAATCTAATATTTAGACTTAGAGAAAAGGAAGTCAATTTTTATCGACTCCACTACTCATTTAAGTTGGTTTATAAAACTTTTAAATGACGATATACTGTCACTTAGACATTTATTTTAAACTTTTAATGTTTCTGATAGAATTTTCACATTTTATGATTTTAAGCCTATATATATATATATATATATATATATATATATATATATATATATATATATATATATATATATATATATATATATATATATATATATATATATATATATATATATATATATATATAATTAGGTAATCCGTTCATTGGATACTTCACTCTTCCACATTTTCCATTCGAAGAATTGCTCGAATGTGAGGGATAAGTTGTATCCTTCATGTCTCTCGTCCAAAGCCTCAAGCGAAGGAACTCAAATTCAGTTAGGACTCTTGCTATTCAAACTTCATGAAGGAATTGATGTAGAAGGAATATTGAATAAAAGGTTAGTGTTATAATTGATGACTAAGGAAGGAAATAAATGTTATGTTTTTGGATTTGAAAAAATTTAAAGGGACGAATAAAAACAGCAAAATAAAGGAAAGAATAAAAATTGAAGAATGCCTGTATTGATCAAATGAATCTGATTCCTGTTAGACTTTTGATTTTCTTTTGAACATAGTGTGCTGCTCTTGAAACAAATACTTTATATATAAAATACTGTTGACAAATAACATAGATTGGAAATAACTCTATCGGTACTGTAGAATAAAGGAATAGAGAAAATTATTGTGGAGGAATGCAAGAAAAATTTTTTTTAAAAACTAAGACCACCATAATATTTATAAAATTTTAAATATAGGGAACTGGTGTATATATATATATATATATATATATATATATATATATATATATATATATATATATATATATATATATATATATATAAATATATATAATATAATATATAAATATATATATATATATATATATATACTGCACCGTAGTTTAGTCGATCGAGCCCTAGCCCAGCAAGCGAGAGCTCCAGGGTTCGAGGCTTGGTTGGAGTGAGGAATGCGAGCTATTCCCACTTGCGCTTAGCTCCGCCCACTTATGCGTAATAAGTACATCAGCTGCTTTGCTTGCTTGCTGGTGGGATCAAAGTCGACATCTGTGATAGACCTGGCCAGCCAGAGGATGTTTGCCGTCGACCCGTGAAACTCTTGGTTCATCTTCGAATGAACCTACTGATAGGGCTAATAACTTTTCTTGGGGATATATATATATATATATATATATATATATATATATATATATATATATATATATATATATATATATATATATATATATATATATATATATATATATATATATATATATATATATATATATATATATATATTGCATAGTATCTAGTTTCTCATGAGGAGTAAGTCGACGCCGGTGAGTAAATTAACTCACCTGGGTATTTGCCATGCCAATCTGTCACTGCTACCTCATGGCGAGAGAGAATTCCCGGTCTGTGCTTTCTGCCGTTATTATTCCTATTTTCATTCATCATTACCTTGTTGACTTTGACGTGCTGTTGGTAACTTTCCCTGTCTTACATAGTGTATACCATTGGACGATCGTCTTGCATACATAGTATTGAAATTCTCTTATTTTCGTGGTGAGGCAACATTGTACTTCCTTGGGAATTGAATATGATTTTTAAGATCTGATTTACATAACCATTCCTTTTTTGTTTTGATAAGATGTCCCTGGTGTTGGCTTTCCAACTAACGTATTGGCGCTCTCCCCCTCCCAAAGGCAGCTTCTTTGATTTAAAAAATGATTTCAGACACTTTTGTATCTGCAAGAAACTGCCTTTTTTTATTTTCTTTTTATTAACACATTTTTTTTTGTTCCTCACTTCTAATGTATTTTTCCCCCCTAATTTTACTTCCTTCCCCGCAGTGTTTGGTTTCTGTTCCAAGGTGCCCCCATACTGGTCAGGGACTGTGGATGATTGTACAGGCTACATAATCTTTTCTGCGCCTTTCATTTTCCCCCTATTGTAAGGGACCCGAACCTAGGAGGCCGCCCTGTATGTAGGTGTATAATCTCGAGTATCATGTTCCCGTGCTATTTGATGAACAGATTGAAGCCCGACCATGATGTTTCGAGTAGCGACTCTGAGGCCACATTCAGCTTGTTTTATGGCTCTTAAGGTTTCAGCAGTGGCCTATTTGTTGAACTCCCGCTTTAGTGCAGCAGCCGCACGATATCCACCTACTTTTTCATTTTTAAGTAAATGTTCATTACCTTTATTGTTATGTTGTATTTTTTTTATGGTAAAGTGGCATTTATGGAATTTTTTTCATAAGTATGAATAGTTTCAATGTTGCGCATTTTTAAAAAGGATTTACCTCACCATCAGTCAATCTCTTTCCCTGACACCCTCTTGAAGACTCGAGCCAATCAAAAGTTGGGGCTTTGATGCTCTTATCGACGGCCACTTGGTTGCTGACACCACACGCACAAATCTCCCAACACACCTTTAGTTCCTTTTCAAACGCTACTTAACCTTTGTCTTCATTTCGTACAATGAGAAGACCACTTACCAGTTAGAATAAACATCGCCAATATGTAGAGAAGTTTCATAATTTTTGGTTGCATTTCAAAACCTCCCCACCAGAGACCCTTCAATAACACGATTTTCCCAATGTTCTTTTACCCACAATCTGCCTCATCCAGAGCCTTAATTGAATATAGTAAAGCCCTGGAAAGGGTGTTGAACTACAATAACCCACAGTTTATTATCACGAGGAATGGTTCTCTCCTTGCCAAAGCAACTGCCAAGTTGCAGAGCCACAGATTATAGTCTTTAAACTCTCCTAGGAACGTTTCGATAGTTTCTTCTTCAGATGGCTTCCGAAACTGCATTACAATCAGAATACCCTGACGACTCATTGGATCATATAAAGAAAAAAGGCCTCACGTGACCCCTTCCCTTTAATAGGAACCTCCCTTATTCTCCGAATTAGCGTTTATTGTCGTTTAGTGTTCCATTTCTCCCACCGGAGTTAAAATTGGTTTTATAAGCTATGATATCCACACTTACATCCCGAGGCCCAGATGCTTCTTTAAATACCAACAATTCGGTGATTCAAAAATTGCAAAGGTCCTTAGTACCTCGTCTTTAGTTTTTCTAATTTATAAACTGTAACATTATGGAGCTATGTAACCTAGAAAACCCAAATAGATTTGAAACCACCTGTCGTGTCGAGTCGTGTCGTGCTACCTCCTTTGCTTTTTTTTTGTGCTACTCTTCCTCCAGTGTCTAGACGACTCGAACAGGGGTATCTCCATAACCTCACAGGGACCCAAATGAAATCGTGTCCACCAGCATCGCCAAAATTACCACCCGCCATACCTTTTCGATTCTTATCTGTGAGAGAGGCCTCTGTTTCTGACTCTCTCAGTTTCAGGTCCAGTTAAACCGTTCACTAATGACATGTTAATCACCTCTGTGGCAGGCACACAAATAAGTCTAGCCACGAAGATCGAATTGTATGACCCCAATTTTCTCCTTTATGGCACTCTGGAGAAGAGCACCCTAACAAGTTCTCTCCTGCTTCTGCTAGCCAACCCTTTCTTCCTTTTCCTTAGTAAGACCCGAAGGGAATGCAACAGACAGACAGAGGACTGTTCTCTATAGTTTCCTCGAATTTCTCAGGCTTGAGATTTCCCGAAGTGTGAACCCAAACTACATTCCAACGAAAAAAAAAAAGGCTAAACACGCTTAACATATTGGTGGTGCAGAAACTCATGCGGATGTTGCTTTGACTCCACATTTTGACATTGAATTATGTGATTATTCTGATTGTGTATGTGTACCACCACTGGATATATCCACCTTACATACTTGATAGTTTGTCAGTTTCAATGTTCTTGAAAACTTCGTCCCTGGATTACTCTTCGATCTTGTCCATTCTAACAACCTGTAAAGTACCACCACTTCTACATTCGAGACTCGTCGTAGTCATCACACAATAGATAACCCCTTTACATCTGTACTCGAAGCTAGTAGTTTGCAGATTCCGGCAACTCCAGTTTGGTCCTCCTTGAACTATTCTTTAAAAATACCAATTGAACTCACTCTCCTGACCTTGTTCCTTCATAAGTCATACAGATCTCTCTGCTCTCTCCCATCACCATCATCTCCGAAGTTCCAGTCCTTCATCGTCGGAAGCATATAACACCATTATAGAGTAATGGCATTCTAGGCATCTTTACTTCTTCGGTGTTCGGGGGGTAGCTTCCATTCTTTTTCAAACTCTCATGTCGAGGAGACCTGTTAATATCCGCTGCAGGTCTACCCTCTCCAGTCACTTCATTCTGGATTACGGAATACAACAGGATAGTGTCCTGAACGTTTTACTGCTCTCAGTATGGTTCAGTGACGTGGTGCAGGCCATTCCTGCAGCGGGCTAAGAGTTGGATGATCTAGCCCTCTGCGCCACTGGAGCCAGACTGCCTTCCTGGAGAGAACTAGTGGTGGTCATAACTGTAGCTAATGCCGTGACTTACGCTTTTCTCCTGCTAAAACCACCTCCATGCTTAGAACTTAACTTAAAACTTAACTTAAAACTTAGAACTTAACAAATTTAACTTTATGATTACTAATACAAACGAAATCCTGCATCAGATTTCTGGATGTAACTTTGGATTTACAGCTTTCATATGTTTCTAATTTCTGACACCTAAAATTTAATTGCTGCCGTTTTCTGGATTTGCTTCGACACTTGACGTCCTCTAAATAGAAAGATAATCGACCATCTCTCTTAAGCATATTCATAGCCCTCATACGGTTAAAATTGAACTACAGCTGTACAGTATATGGCCAAGCTTGCCCAACCTGCTTACGCCCTTTTGATTCTGTCCATAGTGAGGAGTTATGTACAGGATTCAGAGTGTTTCATTCGTTCCCCAAGGTCAATCTTAAGGTTGAAGCCAACACAATGCCATTGTTTCTTCGACGCGAATACCTCATCTGCTTGTCTTCAAACTCCATCGTCATTATCACCAACTTCATTTCGTCAGGAAATCTCTCATGCTTCTTCTTGTTGATCATTTGCTATTACCGTGTGTAATGTCTTTGGTTATCTACATATTACCTTCTTAAACGTCTTTCCATGGGACTATAGTAACACGAGCATACATGGAATGTTTTGAATTCGCTATATTTCTTAAGAATTTGGCCCACCCCATACTTTTCGGGAATACTTTCGTGAATAGAAGCTGTCCCTGAGACTTGTTTTCTCATCCCAACCTTAGCCGCATTTCAGTAAGTTGTGATAATCTCTGTACACCAACTCAAAAAAAATAAATAATATAAATAAAAACAAAAAATAATCACCGCTCCTTCATGTGACAACATCTGTACAAACACTCAAAAAGTATATTATTATTTTCAGGTTCTATTATTTTTACTGGTTTCCACTTCTTGTTGGTCTACTGTGCTTTTGTGCCATTATAATTCTGTACCAATGGATCATGCTTCGAAAAGTGATGAACATCAAGAACCTGGAAGACTTCAAAGTACATAGAATACATTAAATATTTATTATTATTATTTTATATTATTATTTAAAATTTTTGTTGTCAAAATTTATTTTTATTATTAGTGAGAATCTCAATTTTTTAAACATTGCTTTAATAGGTAAGTGAAGTAATGTTTTTCCTTTGAGTATACTAAGAAATTCAATTTGTTTGTGTATATTTATTGAATCTCAAGCGAATGCAACACTTAATATCAAAGAATTTTTACTGATTATACTGAAACTCTACTCAGAGTAAGTGTTCTTATGAAACTTTTATTTGCACTAGTTTTCATAAAATCTCTTCACTTTTACTTTATAAGATACATGTTAGGTCTTATGTTTAACCTTTTTCATTTTTGAAAAGAATATTTTAGTCTCGTTTGCGTTTCTCAAGTATTTAATAATTAATAATGTTACAACACTATTATGATTTAGTTTTATCAGCTGTGGATTAAGTTGGAGCCATGCCTTCAGCAGTGTGTCGAGAAACTGGAGGAATGATTGATAGACTATTCTTTTTCTTATTATATTTACAATTTTCACAATTGTACAATAAAAATGATAGCCATTGAGAACAAAATTGGAAAAAAATTGTGTTACCTTTATTATGTTGAGATCTACACCAAAATGTTCCCAGCGTAATTCGTAAATATACGCATATATGCCAAATTATATATACCATATATATATTTATAAAAAAAAATTTAAAAATCAACCCAGATATATCTCTACTTAAAAAAAAATTTCAATGCTCATAAATAATTATATTACAAAAACGATAACATTTTGAATGATATCTCTCCCCTCCCAAGCTACAGCCATTATCCAAACATAAATTGAAATCAAATTTATGAAAAGTTATGGCAAAAGAAAACAAAATAAATAATTAAAAAAAAAAAACGTTGCTTTGTATGTGACAATAATGATGAAGTTTTCTTTTTTTGTGAGTTCAGAATCTCCATATGCCATAGGTTAGCAGTTTTCTACAATGTTAAAATATCTGTATTCTTTTCCCTTCATACCCTTTATTGTCTGATGATCAACTGTCCAATAGTATTACCCTTCAGTTCAATTCTCATCAATCACACATCGACTACCTACATTGCTATTAAGGTCTTAAGTTTTGGAGTATCGCTTTAAAGTTCAGTTCAGAAAATTTCTAATGTTTGTTCAACATTCCTTATTTTCCAACAAGTTACATTTCCAAGTCAAACAAACTTTTGTTCTCTTTTGCAGTCATTCAGTTTCACTTTAAACTCCTTAATATCCGTAATTGGATGTTATCAACTTTTTTTGATTTTCCTCTCTCATATCCCTTTTTCATCACTGCTCAGTTTTCCCAGATTTCTGTTCAAATCCTTTTATTTTTGGCTAAAAACTTGAACTAATAAATACAAGTGTCAAGTATATAACTACACAAAAATGTTTATGTAATACTGAAATAATAATCTCGATTCAATCTCAAATTTCTTTTACTAACTCTATAAATATTACTTTGAAATATGGTGAATGAACTGCAAATGTAATGGAAACTGATATTGGAAGAAGATTCTACCCTTTCTAAATCCATCTCATCGGATATAATTTTGCTGTATTCCTCTTATTTCCACTGCTACCCCAGACTCACTGAAATGATAAAAAATAGAATGCAAGAAGAAAATATGAGCCCTAAAAATTAAATCACTATCACAAAATACAGAATTTTGTTCCTCAAAAAATCTCGCCCTTCAGCAAGTTCCTTGTACCTTTCAAGTTCCTAATTTTTTGACATCGGAGGATCGTTCTTACAGTAACCTTATTGCAAAGATTTCCTTTTCAGAGATTGTGGAATACAACTCCGATGAATTAAGATCCTCATATATGTAATATTTTTTCTTCGAATCTCGCTCATTGTAAATCATCTAATGATATTATTTCCCCTTATTTTCGGAGATGTATAGTTACACGAATTGGTCCACTTCAGTTGATTATTTGATTTTCCTATCCACTGGTTCTTTTATTATTATTTTATTAAAGATATCCTTTCGCAGATTCATAGTATCTTTCTAGAACTTAGTCACATAAATATTTATTATCATTGCTTACCCAACTCTGTATGAGTACGATCTCCTGTTATTGTCGTTTGTGCAGACATGATTGCTAAGAATACTAAATTGTTATTTTTATCTCTAAATTCGTATATTAGCCATTATAGACACCGCCCAGGTGATTTTATATATATATATATATATATATATATATATATATATATATATATATATATATATATATATATATATATATATATATATATATATATATATATATATATATATATATATATAATTTACTTTGAATTACTTTTTATCTCATTTAAAAGTACCTGATTTGCTTTTTATTTTTAATGTCAAATTTTATAAGCCAAAGAATTTGATATAAAAGAAAATAATGTAAAGTTAATTGTATAAATGGCGAAATTTCAGTTTTTAAAACAATTCTTCATCTGGCTATGAGGCATCCAAAGATGACCCTTATTTACATAGGAAGTTTACGATTTCTGGAATGACTTTTGGAAGCTTCTACATTTTCCAAAGTACATTAAGCTCTACCTTGAGTGGCAGAAGATTGCTTTTTATATGTTAATAAACCTAGTTGTGTTACTTTCTTATATTTTTAGAAGTGTTTGTGTCAGTAATTGTTATTAAATAGAAAAAGTAGAATTTTTATTTGTGATTGAGGATAGCGTGAAGTAATAAAGAAAGTGAGTCTTCTTCATTCTCGCACAAAAGTGGTTTAGTTTGTAAAAGGCTTATGATAATATTGGAAGAAAATTAAATCTTTTGAAAATTGTGCGGGTTTAGTTTTTTGTATTTATTTCTTGAAAACAAGTAAAACGGAACAGAAAAGAAACCAGTTTACTCTTTCTCTTTACTTAATTCTAATATACTATTACTATTAAAATAGTAAATTTGTAATAAGATTTTTTTGTTATACTTTTACTGATTATTTAAGAAATATTTTGTTCCCTGTTTATGATAGCAAGAATATATATATATATATATATATATATATATATATATATATATATATATATATATATATATATATATATATATATATATATATATATATATATATATATATATATATATATAAAAATGATGTATTGATGATATCTTATTCTGTATTTTCTCCCTTGGTATATTCTATTATAAATAGATAAGTCACTTAAATTTTAATTATTTTTTACAGTTCAAATCTTCTTGTAAATTAGATAACTATGTAATATTAAAAAAATTACTAATGAAGTGAGTGGTACAGTGGTGAGTGGTATACTATTCAATATAGTCATTAATTGAGTGAAATTTAATTATTTTTGAAGGAAGAGGATAAATATGGTATTATAATTTTATACTTGAAAATTTATTCTCGTTTTTTGTTAACATGTAAATTTAGTTTACAGTGTCCTTAAAGTTTGTTGTAAGAAAAATGTAGGTTAGAATTAGATTCGGTGAACTACTTAGATATCTGTAACTGTGTCCTCTAGCTCATTTTTAAGTTATGTTTTTGGGCCATTGATCAAATGTTTCTTGGTTTAATGTTTTTTTGTGTGTCTTTTTAATCACTTTTTTGGGTCATTGATCAACTGTTTCTTGGTTTAATGTTTCTTTTGTTTTTTTTTTTGATTACTTTTTGTATATGTAATTTGAAAATGGTTTTATTAGTCAAATATATACTTTTTAAAAACCTACTTAAGCCCGATTTGTCCGAGTAGAAGGGGTTTGTTTAGGAGTTTCGAATGTTAATAGTATTAAAATTTTAAATAAGACATTCCTTTTGGGAATATAATGATTCATTATTCATTTTGCCTACTTAAAAAAAAAGACTTAATACTTATTTGTGCTAAACTTTTTAATTATTTTTTCTCATTTTTGTTACATTCCAGTTTTATACGTTTTGTGCTTCGTTCCTATATATATATATATATATATATATATATATATATATATATATATATATATATATATATATATATATATATATATATATATATATATATATATATATATATATATATATATATATATATATATATATATATATATATATATATATATATATATATATCCTTCTAAGGAAGGAAAAGGAGATAAGATGGCATGTAAGAATTATAGGGGGATAAGTCTGTTGAGTGTGATATGGAAGATTTATGGGAGGTAGTTAGTAACAAGAGTGAAAGACTTAGAGAGGGAGTGGGTGAAGAATAAGACGGTTTTAGAGAGGGTAGGGGATGTGTACACCAGAGGTGTTTACAGATAATGATTAATGAGAAATTACGTGAAAAAATTAAAGTGGGGTACGCATGTGTAATGGATTAACATTAATGGAAAGAGGGTTAACATTAATGGAAAGAGGGTGGGTGGGTTAGGGAGAAGTTACTGAAAGGGATCAAGTCCTATGTGAATTGTAGATTATGTTTATCTACCAAGAGGGAACTTACGGATTGGTTTAATGTAGGAGTGGGACTGAGACTTGGGTGTGTAATGTCGCAGTGTTTATTTAATCTGTTGATGGATGGTGTAGTTATGGGAATGGAGAAGGGAGGGGTTGAAGTGTGTGGAGGGTGAGTGGGAGGTAAATGTTTTACTTTTTGAAGAAGATGCGGTGTTGGTGGCTGAGTCAGGGGAAAGTTGAGAATGTTGGTGAGAGAGTTTGTGGGTAATTGTGCGAACATGGGACAAAGTAAATCCAGCAAAATGTAAAGTTACGAGGATTGGGGGGGGGAGGGGCGTTGAAGTGGGGGAGAGAAATTTGAGGAGGTAGAAGAGTTTAAATATCTGGGAATGTTGGTGTAAGGGAAAGGAAATAAAGAATAGAGTGGTAGAGGGAGTGAAAGTGATGGGGGGGGCCTAAGGGAAGTATGGAAGAAAGGGAAATAAAGGTAAAAATGTTTGAGTGCATGTGTATGCCGTCTGTAATGTATGGGTGTGAAACTTGGATGATAAATGCTCAGGCGAGGAAAAGTTTGAATGTGTTTGAGATGAAGGGATTGAGAACGATATGTGGTATGAGAAGGGTAGATAGGATTAGAAATGAAAGAATTAGGGAGATGTGTGGATGGAGGAAGGGCGTGATGAACAGAGCGGAGGAGGGTGCAATAAAATGGTTTGGACAATGTTTGTAAAATGAATGAAGACCGGTTGGTTGGCAGGGTATTTAGATCCGAGGTGGAGGGGGTAGGGTAAGGAGGAGAGGAAGACCAAAGTGGAGATGGATGGATTGGGTGAGGGAAATTTTGGGAGGAAGGAGTTTGAGTTTGGAAGAGGGTAGCAGACTTGCCGAGGACAGAGTGAGTTGGAGGTAGGTGGTGAAGGGGGAGGAGTGAGAAATGTTTATAAGGGATGGAGTGAAGTATCGGTATCGGCAAAATTTTTGGATAAGAGTAAAGTGTATCGGTATCGGTATCGGTAGTAGTATCGGCATATTTTACCGATATCGGTATCTGGTAATTTTTAGGTATCGGTATCGGTATCGGTAAAAATTTTGGTATCGCTCCATCCCTTATATATATATATATATATATATATATATATTACTTAGATTTCTACCTATATACATTTGGGTACTTAAATTAGTTCTTACGAAGTTATTTAAAATTTTATTAGTAAGTTCTTCCTTCTATCAAGACCTCGAATCATTCCTTTAAAGACAAAACGTTTTATAAACACTATTAATGATTTCTTTTAACTATAGTATTTTAATTCATCGACAGTATACTAACCAATTTGCCATATGCTGCGGCTTTCGATTAACTTTGAAGTTAAAGACTTTGAAGTTAAAGACATTTTAAAAATATATTAAAATATTTGTGCCAAAAGTGTTAATTTTTATTTTGGTAATTAATTTAAGTTTTATTATTCAATTAACTGGAAATTTAATTAAAATAATTGTTGTGATACTAGTTGTTATTCTGTAGTATTAGTTTTATGTTTTTGGTAGTTTGCACCAAGGTTTGGTTACGTTGATTATGTTTATCTACCAAGATTGTAGTAGTTTAGTAATAAGTGTTTTATTATTATTATTCTTAAGCCTGATCTTCGATGAAGGTCTGACATACCTTCCTCATATCCTTCACCTGAAAACTAGTTTCCATCGTCCTCTGGGGTACAAACAAACGTACCCTACTTCGACTTTACATACCCTCAATAAGGACTAAACTTGATTTCGGTTGTGCCATCTACGGCCAGACCTCCGTCTCCTAGACCTTGTTCAGAATGGCGGTCTCCGTATCGTGACCGGAGCCTTCCGCTCTTCTCCGAAAGTCAGCTTAGAGGTGGAGGCTGGTGTAATGTGTCTGTCTCTGCAACGAGAATTACTAATGTGTACATTATACTTGCGCTTACGGACTCCGGACCCGTCTGTTATGACCCCCATTCTCGACTAGGTGTCCCTTTGCCTGCTTTCTGGCCTTTCGCATCTGTTGTCGCCCCAGTCTTTGTCTACCTCCGTGTTCCTCTTACACCTACTACTGGAACTGTGGTTGTATCCTCCCCCACATGTGTGTCGGCCGTCTATGTCAGTTTTGAAAGCCGTCCACCACCCTGCTCTTCTTCCTTAAGGCTGACTTCTCCGCTCACCTCACGGCTCAAAAACCTCCAATGGAGTGGGTGCTTCGGCTGTTTCCGGATCGTACCCTGTCGCATACTACTACACCCTATTCTTCGATTTTCACTGCAGAGTTGGTTTCCATTTACCTGGATATTTCAAGGATATCTGACTCTAACAAAAGCGCGCTTCTTAACTCCTAAGGCAAAGGTACTCCCGGTTAAGTTGAGAGATTCCTTTCTGCGCCACCGGGACTTCCAGTGACTTCGTATCACTATAGACTGATGGTTCCAAAACGGTTGACGGTGTGGGAACCTCTGCTGTGTCCCACTCTCTCCCGTCTTATTCGTCTGTTTTCTCGGCAGAATTGATAGCGGTGTTCATGGCTGTGGACAGAATCTGTCACCTTTCACGAGAAGCGCTTTCAAAGCGCTGCTTCACAGTTCGAATCGGAACCCTGGTCTCTGCACTCAAAAATGTATGTTCTTCCTATGCGAAAAAGAAAAGTATTGCGCTGTGTTGGGTCCCTTCCCATGTCGGTGTACCTGGAAACAAACAGGCCGATAGGGTGGCCCGGTATGCTGCTTCTCATAGGTTGTCGAATGCCCAGTACCTCCCTCCTCCTGTACGTCTGGGCCACTTCCCTGCTTCGGATATTTGTTTTCGTACGTCGGGATTTCCTTTCTGGCTGACAAAATTTCTGGGCAGAGAATACTCGTGGCTCTAGGCCGTCAAGCCCGTCATTGGCCGGTGGTCTTCTTGTTGACGAAATCGCCTCCTAGAAGTAGTCCTGGTTCGTCTGGGTCATCCCAACTTTACTCATGGCTCCCCCATCTTCTTTCCCGTTTTGCTCCTCGGTTGTTCATCTCTTGGTGATCTGCGAGTACTTCCCTTATCTACTCTATCTCCCCCTCCGGCATCGCTTGGCACATATCCTATCCGAATCTGCCCACTTTCGTAGTGATCGTATTTTTTGCATTCCTGTTGACCTTGAACATTTTATATATAATCTAATGTCCATCCTGTTTGTCTTCCGTTTTGTTAAGGAATTTGACCCTGTTGTTAGTTTCTTGACACGGTATAGCCGCACTCCAGTGAACTGTGGGGTCCCTGTACATTCACATTAAAAAATAAATAAATGCAATAAAATAATTTTTACCTTAAATAAATAAAAGTTTTTAATTTTTAAAATCAATTAAATTTTCTTTTTTTTAAGTTCATAGATTCTGTGATTTTAGGATTACGATTGTATGATGATTATTATTATTATTTATACATAACTTTGCATTTAAAACCAAATATTTGTTGTAATAAAAATTGATTATTGTTATAAACGCAATATATTATATATATATATATATATATATATATATATATATATATATATATATATATATATATATATATATATATATATATATATATATATATATATATATATATATATATATATATATTATATATATATATATATATTATTCTAGAAAATTTAAATATTTAATCTATTAAAAAAAATTCTATTTAATAGAACACTTTTTTGATTTTTAAATTATAATAAATAGTTTTAATTTAGAAGAATTATTAATATGTTATCATTTTCTATTATTATATTAATAAGGCGGGAGAATGTTATACCGTTCTATATTTTATTGCTTCTTTTTAAAAACAAATTTTTTTTTTTTTTAATACAGATCACCACCACTCACGGGCGTAGCCCTTTTCATATATATATATATATATATATATATATATATATATATATATATATATATATATATATATATATATATATATATATATATATATATATATATATATATATATATATATATATATATATATATATATATATATATATATATATATATATATATATATATATATATATATATATAAAATTTTTTTTTCGCACAAATAAATTTTTTGCAATTATTATTAATTTATTAAAATTGTACTTAATGTTTTAAAAAAATAAATATAAATTTTAATAGTTTTTTATTACTTTTAAAGTGAGCAGAAAGTTTAGAAGATTAAAGCAATTGTCATCATCGTTGTCTTGATTATGGATACTATGGTATATAATGTATTTTCGGTGCCATTTCTAAGACCGAAGTAGCATTATTTATATACTTTTTTCTGTGTCGAAATTTGTTGCGATATTTAACTAGAGTGAAGAAAATAGAGTAAAATGATTATTTTTGATGAGTTGGGATTTTTAAAAAAAAATTTCAATTCTCGTCAAAAGTGAGAGGCTAATTTTTATCAATTGTTCGCCATTTGTATTTGTGACATAGAATGTGAGCAAGCTTGGAAAACGCCATTTTAGAGGCACCTAGTGAAAAATGAATTAAATTTTTTTTATCATTTTAAGCAAATCGAACTTAATTATAAAAAAAAATATTAAAATAGTTACTTTTTTTTTTTTTAATTAAATGGTGGACAACTTCGGATACAATATGGCTCGCTCTTTTTGTATTAACATTGGCTTTGTAATTATGTACGTATGCAGTAGCATAAACAAATATACATCTATAGGGTGTGCATCCAAGTATTTTTATATTTTTAAATAAGCAGAGTTAGGTAAGCAGTAAGAGAAATCGTTTGTCTGCTTCAAGTAAATTATCTTGCAGTTAAATTTACAGCTAAATAATACGAATTATTTTATTACTTCATTGAGAAGATTAACAAATTTTTTGATTTTCTTTTCAAATATTTGGCATATGAAGGCATTTATGGGCATTTTATCTTCTTTACACAGCTAAATTTTCTGAGTTAAAGAGAGTATATGAATAAATTTTGCGTTTAGCTCTGCATTATCTCGAAGTATCCGTTCTTGGTTGTGACTTTTATGTTAAATAAAGCCATTTCATGGCCAGAGGGTGAGATAGGCCTATAAGTCAAAACCCCAATAGATTCTCTCTGTAGGCACCATGACTCACCATTGTATTGCTAACAAGCTTTATATGAAGTTTTTTTTATCCTCCTAAATAGGAGAATTTAAGTTTTATTCACTGGATTTTATTGTATTTTAATAAACACTATTTTAATGAGAAATTTAAACATGATCGTGAAACACTATATCGAATGGCACGTTAATGAAATAATTATCCACAATTATTTCGAGAACTGACTGTGCGAATGTGTTAAGAATTTATGTCGTTATGTAATCATTTGTCTAACCTAGTTCTGTACTCTATTCTAATTTTGTACTTTATCCTATAATTGTTCTCCGTCTAAAAGCGAAGGAAATTCATATATAATAAACGAACGAAAGACTGAGAGGAAAAGGAAATATGAAGACAGAGAATTCTGCTCTTCTTCGGTAGACTTCAAAATTATAGTGATAGTTTGCTGCCGAGGGACAATCAATTTCGGAGGAGGCTATATAATCAGAAAGAAAAGAAGAATCTACGTGCGGAAACGGAGAGGCTGAAGGTGCACATAATGCGGAAGATGTATTGTCAAATGGTGAAATAGGAGAATGGTTGGAACAAATTTGAAGCTGTTTCGAACATCAGAGCTATACGGACATATGTGGGTTTTGAAAGGTTAGATTAGATATAAAGGTTTTTGCATATCAGATTTACCGAAAAGTGACTGGATTTTAAAACTCCAATCGAATCTATCGAGAACCATGAATGAACCTGTGTAAGGTGCTTCTATTGTAGTAATTCGTTCGTCGCGAAAATACTCAGGAATAAAGAAAAAATCGTGAGCAGTATGTAAAAATGTGAAGGCAGAAGATCAAACTTCATATGAGCAAAGTTCTTTTTCATAGTATCTAAACCCATTTTAAAAGAAGGTTTGATAACGAAAAGTTTGAAGAAATATAAATTAGTTTTACCAGTCTGAAAAGGAATATAACTGAAATCGTTAGTAATACATCTTGGACTAATAAAGATCAAAGGGAGATAATAACCAGTTATCTTTTCTGGCAATAGGAGCAGTTTTTAAGATGCAGTGAAATTGTTCTATAAGGCTGTTGTGTTGATAGCGAAAAGCGGACGTTCTTTTGAGACGAAAAGCGATGAGATGAGTTAACTTTATAGAGAATAGCTTTCAAATTTGGGTTGTCGATCAGAAGTAATGTAAATAACGTTTATAAAAGAAATGACAATATTAGGCATCAATTAGCTGAAGGTAATATCTCTGGAATCATTAATGGTGGGATTAGAGTTAAAAGTTTAAGCGAAGAGTTCAGCTAGCTTTAGCAGAGTGCAAAATGGCAGTTGTGCCGTCGGAAAACACAAAAAGAGAAAGAGGAAGAAACAAAGGGTTGACTTTTTTTCACATATTGCCAGAAAAGTAATTAATTTTGCAGTCTATACACTTTTCTCAGTCAAATGCATTCTGACAGAATATCCTACTTTGGAGATACCACCAAATTAGTACTTTTGTTCATTACAGTCAGTCCCATAGGACGAAAAGCTCTTCATTTTTAACTAAATCTTCATTAATCCTGCGATATTCATTTTTTTTTTACGAAAATAGGTACAGTAGGGTTTTCACACACCAGCATCGGACGCTTTCAAAGAGCAGTAACAGCATCATGCACATCATACTAAGGTTGGGAAATCGAAGGTTTTGGGTAGAGTTGTATCTGGAACAAAGAAATTTTTTGGGGCCGGAGCTGAAGGAGGTTTCATTTTTTTTTTTTTTTTTTTTTTAACTTATAGAAAGAAAAACTCAAGACTCCAAACCACTTTCTACATTATAGGTTGTCAGAATCATCTAGCAACCTGTGGGTAAATTAAGGCCAGGCTGAATCCGTGACACGAAAGCAAGTCCATGAACGAAAAAACGGCAAACGATCGGAGCCAGAGCCAAATATACTAGTACTAACTATCAAAGTTTCCTTTGGCACCATCTTGTTCCATGGCACCATCTTGTTCATATACAATGAGAACGATTTCGAAGATGAAATAGGAAAATGAATAGAAAATGATGAAGCAAAACAAAATAAAAAATATTAAGGAAATAAAAAATAAATAAATAATTGCTTATTTTGACGTGGACATAGACTTACGTCTAAGGGTACTTATAACGGGGAATAAATTTTGGGGACGTAGCCGTTGTGACTTATATATATATATATATATATATATATATAATATATATATATTATATATATATATATATATATATATATATATATATATATATATATATATATATATATATATATATATATATATATATATATATATATATATATATATATATATAGGGTTGGTGATTTTTTGATTTTTTTAAAAAATCAAAAAAATCAAAAAATCAATGATTTTTTGATTTTTTTGATTTATTTGATTTTTTTAAAAAAATAAAAAAGATAAAACTTTTTTTTTTTATTTGTTTTATTTTGTCATATTGTTTTGATACATAATGATATAACAGATATATTAGTTCCTTCTTACTGTGTTAAAAAACTTTAAAGTAGTTTATATATTAGAAATATAACTTCCTTAATATTTGGTTCAAGATTTCATATAGGGTAATACAAGAATCTGATCTTCATTAATATAATTTATCCAATATAGAACTTTTAGAGTTTAGAATTCCTAATATATATTCAATCAAATCTTCAACAAAATTTTATTGAGCTTTAATCTAATGCAATTTGAGGTTATAGACAAAAGAGAAAACAGAAAAGACAATTCCTTTTAATTTTCAACCATTTAAATTTTTATTCATTATAAGAAAACAATATTCCTCTATATAAATTATAAAAGAAAGAAAATTTAAGCACTTTTGATGCATAATCATTAATCCATAAATTAAATACATACTGCATATATATATATATATATATATATATATATATATATATATATATATATATATATATATATATATATATATATATATATAATATATATATATATATATATATATATATATATATATATATATATATATATATATATATATATATATATATATATATATATATATATATTTTGCAAGTTACATAACTTATGGATTATTTTAATGGATTAATTTATGGATTAATGATTATGCATCAAAAGTGCTTAAACTTTCTTTCTTTTATAATTTATATAGAGGAATATTGTTTTCTTATAATGTTGTATAAAAATTTAAATGGTTGAAAATTAAAAGGAATTGTCTTTTCTGTTTTCTCTTTTGTCTATAACCTCAAATTGCATTAGATTAAAGCTCAATAAAATTTTGTTGAAGATTTGATTGAATATATATTAGGAATTCTAAACTCTAAAAGTTCTATATTGGATAAATTATATTAATGAAGATCAGATTCTTGTATTACCCTATATGAAATCTTGAACCAAATATTAAGGAAGTATATATTTCTAATATATAAACTACTTTAAAGTTTTTTAACACAGTAAGAAGGAACTAATATATCTGTTATATATTATGTATCAAAAATATGACAAATAAAAAAAAAAAAATTTTATTTTTAAATATTATTTTAAAAAAAAATCAAAAAAATCAAAAAAAATAATGATTTTTTCATAAATATAAAAAAATCAATTGATTTAATCAATTGATTAAATCATTTTATTTAATCAATGCCAACCCTGATATATATATATATATATATATATATATCTCTTTACCCCATTTCATCGCTAATATTGAAGAGAGAAGATAGTTGGTTTGGGGGACTGGAAGATACAGTTGATCCAATAAAGAATAGGTAGAAATGGTGAAAAAAAGATATGCCAAAAAGCTAAAATAACAGTTAGAGAATGAATCGTACATAAGTAGTCTTGCCAAGTAAATGAAGATACTTAAATAACTACAACATACAAGCAACTAACTCATGGGTAAATGGAACTGCAGTCCAATAATTTCTTGATTTTAAGGTAAATTACTGAAGCTTCATTAAAAATATTTTTTTTTAAATAATAAAATAGACATAACAGGAGATCCTATAGCTTACCTTATGAAGTTGGGAGGTAGGGGGGGGGGGGGAAATAAGCTTTCTGATCCTTCAAAAATTACTTGCATGGCCTTCATTTCCACAAATGAGCTTGAAAACTTAGTGTAAATAATAATAATATGAAATGTAAAATTATGTGTAATCATAATGCATTAATAATTAATGTTATGTCAGGTTCATATACTATACAATTTCCAAAAATGATAACTTCTCACCAGTGGTGGCGCTAAAGTCGTCGAGTCTCCATCGCAAGATCTTCCATTGGGCCCTCTCATTTATATATATATATATATATATATATATATATATATATATATATATATATATATATATATATATATATATATATATATATATATATATATATATATATATATATATATATATATTAAGATTTATTATAAAGTTAAATAATCCTTATTGCCTCCGATGTGAGTACCGAAAATTTGATGACATAATTCAAATTAAAAATAAAGTTTAGGAAATGAATGCAAATTATGTAACGAAAATAAAGAGGGACAATAAATATATGAACAGAAAAATAAAGCAATTACCTGAGGTTAAAAGCTGAAAGTATAGAAGAATCTTACCGAAATTCTATTCCGGAAATCCCTTGAAAAATTTAGTACTTCTTCCACATATTTTCTTCAAGGTGAGAATTAAATACAGCAGGTAATTTCTTGCTAGACGTAAAAGGTATTTTCTATTGAAGACAGTCTTCTTCAGCTCACAACAAGACTCTGAAAAAGGATAAAGTTTAATTAGTCATGTCTCAGACTTTAAGAAAATTACACAGAAATTTTTTTTTTTTTTTAAATAGGGAATAAAACAAAATATTTTTATTTTTAATAAAAATTATTTTAACTAAAATAATTTTGTTTTAAGTAAAAATATTTAAATGCTTCCCTAAAACTTCATCCGTTTTATTGAAAAATATATTTATTTTTAGTTAGGACAACAATATTTTTGAGGTAAAAAATTTATATATTTTGTTAAAACTAATAATTTTAACAAAATAAAATATTTTACCTCAAAAATATTGTTGTCAACTAAAAATAAATATATTTTTCAATAAAACTGATGTTTTAGGGAGGCATTTAAATATTTTTACTTAAAACAATTTTTTTTAGCTAAAACAATTTTCATTACTTATTTAAAAATAATTTTTAAAAATAAAAATATACTTCAAAAATATTTAGTTTTGTTCCATATTTAAATAAAAAATATTTAAATAGGATAAGGAAGGCGAAACAGTTAAAATTTCTTCTCTTCAAGTGTATTTCACAAAGAGTTACGTTAAATCTTTTTGAATGAACTACAAAGTATTTCTGAAAGAAAATGGATACTCCAAATGGAAAAACCTACAAGAGAAAACAAATGTGAAACTATAATTTTGGTTTCTAGGGAGGGGGGGGTTGAATTTGTATTAGCAATATCTTCACAATGTAATTTGTTTCTTGTTCGAGATTACCAATATTTTAGAAAGTCTATAATGTCTTTTATATAAAGTTTACAATAAAGATGTTAATAGGAAAGTCATAATTGCATTTATTACCCAATATAATAAAAATGAATTTATGAAAAAAATTTGTTATCAGATTTTTCTATAATTTGTATTTTACAGCAAATTGTAACATGATAATTCGAATAATTTCATACAAAAAAAATGAGCTAAGAAATTGAAAAACAAAATTTATACTGTTAGTTAGATTTACATATGCAATAAAAAAAATAATACCAATGTCTTACCAGGATAGCTTTAAAATATAAATCAGCAGCTGCTTGAAAAACCGGTAGCTAATGTTGTGCTCCATCAACATTTGAACAAAAGTTTGGAAGTGACTATGACCTCGTCTCGGCAACTGCTTTGGCATAAGGCTGAAATTCAATTCCATTTTTATCTGCTTTTCCAATTTTTTGTATCTGTTCTTCAATCTCATCTCACATCTAAAATAAATTTTTATTACTATAATTATAAATATCCCACTTTTATTATTTTAAAATCTTTAAATATTTTAATCATACCACAATATACATGATCATCCTTTCTAGCAACTCGATTAAGATGTTGATGATGTTGGACGCCATTTAGACTTGTTTGAAGCAAAGAGGGAAGATAGATGTGATGAAGAGAGTCGAAAACTTGATAATATCCCTCATTTTCGTCATAAATTTATCAATAAATAATTATCAAACTAGTCACCACCTTTTCGAGGTTGATAAAAGGGGTCATTCAATGAAAGTTAGATAGAGAGATTTAGAATTTAACATTGGAAGGCGAAATAAGGTGAATTTCAATTTTAAAATGGCTTTCTCCCTTGACTCAATATTATGTTTCAGCTACAACTTTTCTGCATAAAATGCCAACCTTTTTAACATTTTGAGTAATAATAATAATAAATATTAATAAGACAAACAATAATAGCAAATCAGTTTTCAATAAAACTAACTAGAAATCAAAACATTTTGAAAAACGTAAGCATAATTTTTAATTAATTATCATCATCATCAAAGTCACAATTTAATTAAAAATTATTATTCCTTCAGATTCGTAGGACATGTATTTAAAGTGTTGGTGTAAATGAATGTGGAATATAACCTAATTTCCTAGGACTACGCTTTTACTTCTATATTTGTCAACTAACTTAATTTTAGTTATTTTTGGCAGCAGACTAGATGGAGTCTTTGACTTAAAAATTATTTTCTGAGTTTACCTGAGTCTCTAAAGAGATATATATATATATATATATATATATATATTATATATATATATATATATATATATATATATATATATATATATATATATATATATATATATATATATATATATATATATATATATATATATATATATATATATCAACAAAATTAAGCAAAATCCAGAAATTCAAGAAACTACCAATATATAAGCTGACACAAGATAGAAACAAAGTAAACTCAACATATAATATGGTACAAAGACTCTGAACAAAAAGCTGCAAATTATTATATATATTCCTCAAACTCTAAGAGTAGCCTAATACCATTGACTGCTCTAATGAATGGATGTTTATGAAAAGTATAATTCGAATGTTACAATTAGGAACCGACCGGGGCCCCGGCCATTTTTACTGACCCCGGCCCCAGCCCCGGCCCCGGCTAAAAATCAGGGAAAACCGGGGTTTGCCTGCCGGGGTTAAAATGGCAAATTATACTTGGGGGGACAATCCAAATTTTTTTTTTTAATTTTCAGCCGATTCTCTTGAAATTTTCAGTGTATATAGCTTTTATCCTGGTGAAAAAAAGTCCATTTCTAGCGTTTTTCTGAGTCTATAATTGCTCAAAAGTTTTTTTTTTTTTTTTTAGGGGAAATTTGACCCTTTTCAAATGAATGGCGGGGCCAAACCACTTTTCGGAATAACTTGAAATTTGGATGTATATTCATAATTCTATTGGCAACAAAAACCTGTAACAGACATTTGTTCCCAGAGTTATAGAAAAAATGTTATAAGCCCAAAACTGAACTACTATGGGGAAAAAAAATGAAAAAAAAAAATCCACCTTTTCAGTCAATAAAATTTAAAACAAAACTATAACTATAACATTCCTTATTTTAGGAGGGTGCATAGAGGAGGGATGGGGCTACAAATTCTTCTCTATACTTTATTCGATGCGAGTCGTTGGTTTCGAGATATAGCCTCTCAAAAAAGGTCCATTTTTGATCAAATTTCAAATATTTCCAAAGTTTGAGAGGCTATATCTAGCTTCAACCAAAAAGCATTTAATAATGCACTAAATAAAAATTGTAGCCCTGTCCCTCCTCTAAATAATATCCAAAAATAAAAAAAATAAAGGTAGCGTGTTTTTTAAATAATTTTTTTCTCGGGAAGGGTACAATTTTCTTTTTTTTTTAAATTTCAAATGCTTTTATCTTTTTTTCTAGATGTGATATCAAAAATCTGTTAGCATTTAATAATGTACTAAATAAAAATTGTAGCCCTGTCCCTCCTCTAAATAATATCCAAAAATAAAAAAAATAAAGGTAGCGTGTTTTTTAAATAATTTTTTTCTCGGGAAGGGTACAATTTTTTTTTTTTTTTAAATTTCAAATGCTTATATCTTTTTTTCTAGATGTGATATCAAAAATCTGTTCTCACCAATGCAAGAAATTGAAACTAAGATCATTCAGTTAAATTTTCAGCTCATGTGGACCAGTGGTTTGACCCTGTTATTCCTTTTTTTTAACTTTGTGTCCAAATAACTTTCAAACCGTTATAGACTCAGAAAAATGCTCAAAATCAACTCAGAACTTTGGGAAAAAATGCATATTCCCTGAAAATTTCAGCTCAATCAGTCAAATAATAAAAAAAAAAATTTAAACAAAATATAAGAAAATTAAGATATTTCTTCTTGCTTTTTTTAAAATTTTCTTTTTTTCTATTTCTTTTGACTACTTTTCTGCTAGTGAATGTTCATTTTTGTGTTTTGATTTTATGCCCCCATAAAGATTTGGTTGAAAATTTTTTACTTGTACCACCCGGAGGTCCTCTTCTAATTTTCTGACTGCAGATGTTACATTTAGCTATTTCGAGCCTATCCTGAAACATTGTAAAGTACTTCCATACTGCTGAAGCTGATATTTTAACCATATTGATTGAAAGTATAAAAAAATAATAATTTTTAAATAATGTAGCTAATTGATTCAAGTTTGATACATAGCAATGATATAACAATGGTATATTTAAATATAGGTTATAATGATAATTTTAAATCTTACATTTTTTCAAACTTTACTTTGTGGGCTTATAGGTAAAGCTGTTGAATCACTATTATGAATAAAAAAAAAATTTTTTTAAATTTTTGGACTTTTTATTATACAAAATCTGTAATTTTCTGACATTTTTCCGGAGAAATTGCATATAATCATTAATTTAAGTGAATGTTGGCTATTCTACGCCTTGCTTATAATTAAATAAACCTCAATTAAATTTATATTTAGTTGTTTTAACCTAAAATTTCAATGCTTTTGACCTCTTTACAAATTTTAGGCAACCCCGGCCCCGGCAAAATTCCAGCCCCGGTCGGTCCCTAGTTACAATCATTTGAAAAATTGACAAAAAAAAAAGGAAGTTGCGATAGTACAGATTTACTTTTTGTAATACTACCTTAAATGCACAGCAAATATATTTAGCAAAAGCTGTGAAGGATAGTGGTGTTAAAATAATGAAGGAGGAACTTTTGAGTTCATTAAAAGAACGTTTTTGTTTAACTAAATAAAAGAATGAAAGCATATAAGCTTATTAAACCCACAATATAAATTAGCTCCACTTATGGCAATAAAACTTTATGAAATAATATTAATGCTTAATGGAAAAATAAATTAAAAAAAAAAAATAAGTACATTCAGTTCAGAGTCAGAAAGTCAGAGAGAGAAGAGGTCTCCAACCAGAGCTGGAGAGTTGTAAAACGGACGAATTTCAGACCCTGCTGGATCTCCGGTACATAACTACTTAATTTCTTAAATTCTCTTTGTTACCTTCTAGTTTGGCCAATAGAAACTCTTCTTACTTGTTTACATTTGAAATATTTTTGATGATAATATTTATTTATTTATAAGAAATCTCTAACATTTTACTATTTGTTACAGGAAGAATAGTGGGCCTACCTATGCTATCTAAAGTAATTTCCTTCTTGTACTTCTTCAAAAAGGCAGATCCCATAGTGTCAGAAATTACCTCCATCAAATTCTATTTAAGAGAAAATAAATAAATAAATTTTAAAAAAAAAAAAAAAAAAGTACAGAAACATTGACTATAACCAAATATACCAATGTTTATTTATAATGAAATTTTTAAAAAAGATAAATGTCAATTTGTTAATTACAATAGTAGAAAATGGTTCTTAAATATATAAAATAGTTTAAATTTTAGAAATATTAAGCATCAAAAACCAAAATGTATGAAATTTTAAGCAAATGATAGAGATATAATGTTCTCTCAGCAAAGGAAATTTGTAAATAATTACAGCTCCTACCTTTCAAAGTTTAACTTTTACCAAAACAAAGGAAGTAATATGTAAATTAGTTGTAAAATAAGTAAAATAAGCGAGTGAGAGAGTGACTAAGAAAATATATAGATTAAAAAGTAATTTGTTACCATATTGACTGTTGAGTAAATTACATAATTTACTCAATTTTCTGAATTTATATAACACTTTAAACTTTCCAGAAGACTCTTGTTTTATGTTTCATCTTCTGATAAGTTGAAGTAATTTATCATGCTTATCCACAAATATTATTCATCCTCGATCCTCAACTACAACTAGCTCTTGAAGTAGCCCAATTTTGAATGAAAACAACCTATAAATAAGAAATATGATAATTTAGTGATATCTGATAACTAGAACTCAAGACTACCTACTATAAAATTTCACTCATTATTTTCTTAAGAAATGGACATTTCAAATTATATAATATTTGAAGTAGAATATTTATATTACTCTTCCAGTCTTTCTAATCAAATTAATAGTGCAAAGCAAGTTTGGTTTGTCAAGATATATATATATATATATATATATATATATATATATATATATATATATATATATATATATATATATATATATATATATATATATATATATATATATATATATATATATATATATATATATATATATATATATATATATATATATATATATATATATATATATATATATAAGCAGCAATTCTACACTTTATGACAAGAATTAAAATTTTAGAAAAACACAGAATAACCAAATAATCTCTTGTCAAACTTTTATTTTTCTTAAGAATGACCAATGGCAAAAAAATAAATAAATAAATACCAGTTGTTTCCAAATTTTATTTGTCACATGACTAAAAATGTAAAATAATAATAAAAAAAAAAAATTGCAACTGATCTATTTAAAAAAAATTTCCTTAAATAATTTTCCTAACAATAGAAATTTGTAAGTTAAAATATAACTTATAATAATATATATATATATATATATATATATATATATATATATATATATATATAATATATATATATATATATATATATATATATATATATATATATGTGTGTGTGTGTGTGTGTGTGTGTGTGTGTATTATTAGAAAATCCTTATATTTTAGATTTAATTAAATATTTTATGATTAATAGATGAAACTATATGGATTTCATAAAATATCAAAATACGCCCTAAACTTAAAAATCTTTTATAGAACGGCAACATTTAAATATTTTATGACTCACTTCATGCACTTGAAAGCAAGGCCGGGACTTGCCTATTTACCATTGTCAGTGTAAGTCACTTTTACAATTATGCTTAAAACGTTTAACTAAAATTACTCATCTAAGCCTGAAGAGTCTATGAAAAGATGAGTATATCCCCATTTATCTATTTAAGTTGCTTGTAGCCATATGGTAGTTATATATATACTTTTAACCCTTAGGGTAGGAGCTTTGTAAAAAGAAGTTAGGACCCAACCAGACCAACTCAACCCGATCTTTTGTTTTGCTATTTGAATTAAATTGGCTTTTTTTATTATGTTCGGGTTGAGTTAGTGTATTACCTTTAACTTGAATTGTATGTTTGACATGACTTTTACTGTTTAACTGGGCCTTAGTTTTTTGAGCAGAGTTTTAGGATTCCTGCTTGTTTGGGTTGAAGTTATGTTCCTACTAGGCTAAAATTTACCTAATTTACTACTTTAAAATTTATTTATGAGCTTATACAAATAAGCTGAATATGCAAATTAATTACTTTGGAAACAAAGTAAATCCCCTAAGAATCCTTTATTTTATTTTAACAATTTGCAGAATATTTTAAATGGCGAGTTCTTTATTAATTTCTTTTTATTAAAGGTAAGCTAACTGTAATAAGAATTAAGTTTATTCTTGGTAGAGCAGTAACATATCTACATTAAGCTTTTTCTGGGGTTTCAGCACCACAGAAATTACCAACAATATATATATATATATATATATATATATATATATATATATATATATATATATATATATATATATATATATATATATATATATATATATCAGGGTTGGCATTGATTAAATCAAATTGATTTAATCAGTTGATTAAATCAATTGATTTTTTTATGAAAAAATCATGATTTTTTTGATTTTTTTGATTTTTTGATTTTTTTGATTTTTTTAAAAAAATAATAAAACTTTTTTTTTTTTTTTATTTGTTTTATTTTGTCATATTTTTTGATACATAATGATATAACAGATATATTAGTTCCTTCTTACTGTGTTAAAAAACTTTAAAGTAGTTTATATATTAGAAATATAACTTCCTTAATATTTGGTTCAAGATTTCATATAGGGTAATACAAGAATCTGATCTTCATTAATATAATTTATCCAATATAGAACTGTTAAGAGTTTAGAATTCCTAATATATATTCAATCAAATCTTCAACAAAATTTTATTGAGCTTTAATCTAATGCAATTTGAGGTTATAGACAAAAGAGAAAACAGAAAAGACAATTCCTTTTAATTTTCAACCATTTAAATTTTTATACAACATTATAAGAAAACAATATTACCTCTATATAAATTATAAAAGAAAGAAAATTTAAGCACTTTTGATGCATAATCATTAATCCATAAATTAAATACATAACTTGCAATATATATATATATATATATATATATATATATATATATATATATATATATATATATATATATATATATATATATATATATATATATATATATATATATATATATATTTTTTTTTGCAAATATATATTTTAATTTATGGATTAATGATTATGCATCAAAAGTGCTTAAATTTTCTTTCTTTTATAATTTATATAGAGGAATATTGTTTTCTTATAATGTTGTATAAAAATTTAAATGGTTGAAAATTAAAAGGAATTGTCTTTTCTGTTTTCTCTTTTGTCTATAACCTCAAATTGCATTAGATTAAAGCTCAATAAAATTTTGTTGAAGATTTGATTGAATATATATTAGGAATTCTAAACTCTAACAGTTCTATATTGGATAAATTATATTAATGAAGATCAGATTCTTGTATTACCCTATATGAAATCTTGAACCAAATATTAAGGAAGTTATATTTCTAATATATAAATTACTTTAAAGTTTTTTAACACAGTAAGAAGGAACTAATATATCTGTTGTATCATTATGTATCAAAAAATATGACAAAATAAAAAAAAAAAAAAAAAACAGTTGTATTATTTTTAAAAAAAATCAAAAAAATCAAAAAAATCAAATAAATCAAAAAAATAAAAAAATCATTGATTTTTTGATTTTTTTGATTTTTTTAAAAAAATCAAAAAAATCACCAACCCTGATATATATATATAGGTAAAGGTGGAGATTGTTTCTGAGTTTCGATTGTTAAAAAATATCGAAAATCGAAAATATCGGAGAAGCCTATCGTAAACAAGAGAGTTGCCAGAGGTACTATTACTATACACACAATTATTATTACTTACTTTTCTAGCAGAACCTAATTCGACTTATCATAACCTGAACTACCGAAATTGCCGTAAAAAGAGGCCTAACCTACACAAGAATTTGCCGTAAAAGAGACCTAACGTACACAAGAACGTTTGCACGACATAGTAGCCTAGGGCTAAGTATAGGTATGAAAATATCGATTAAATTAAAATATCGACATAAAAAAATATTGATATAAAAAATATCGAAACTCAGAAACAATCTCCACCTAAGCCATATATATATATATTAATAATTATTACCAACATTGCTGAAATTTCTTAACATTTTTATTTGCATTAATATGGTTATTATTATTGCTAATATTACTATATTTTTGTATTATAATTAACTTTATTATTATTCTGTTTGTTATATGCAACATATTAGTATTTTATTTATAATTAAATAAATTTAAAAATTTATCTATTAAACTGTGAAGTTCAATAGAAACCAATATGTATCCCCTTAGTAGCCCCTTTTCAGAGAACTGGACAATGACATTATTATTATTATTATTATTATTATTATTATTATTATTATTATTATTATTATTATTATTATTAATGTATTTAGTAGTATAGGTCCTACAGTAATATTGTAAACCTGTAAATATTCTTTCTCTGAAAATAATTGTTGAAATTAAAATTTTTTTGGTAATAATTTGATATAGCACGAACCTCTCCTATTTTCACTATATTGAAAATATGAACTCAAAATATGTTTACATGCATTTTACACATACTTTTCTTGGTAATAATTCGATCTGGCACGAACCTCTATTTTTCACTATATTGAAAGTATGAAGTCAAAATATGTTTAAATGCATTCTACACATAATTTTCTTTCAGGGAAGCGTAATATAAATACATAATAAAAAGAAAAACTATTTAAAAAAAAAAGAAAGAAAAAAACTGATATTGTTACTCGGAATGATGAAACAACTGTTCTTCGTGTGTATAAATCATAGTCTATGAATACCAGGTCCAGGTTGCCAAATTTGTCCTTCGACTGTTCTGTTATTTTTCTGCAATGTACTGTAATGACTGTAATACAACCTTCTATATATGGAAATATCGATATATCAAAACATCGATATATCAATGCAAATTTTTTGACATTTGTATTATTTCATTTCGCTTATTATTATTATTATTATTATTATTATTATTATTATTATTATTATTATTATTATTATTATTTAGTTTTCTAGCGTTCTTAGTTCGACTTATCATAACCTGAACGACCGAAGTTTGCCTTACGATACAGGTCTAACTGATTGATGGAGTGTTGCCGTGGGATACAAGCCTACTGCTGTATTACACTATATATATATATATATATATATATATATATATATATATATATATATATATATATATATATATATATATATATAAAATAATATTAATAATATTAATAAGCATAAATGAAATGAAACTAAATAATAATAATATAAATGTCAATTTGTATTTGCATTGATATATCGATGTTTTCATATATCGATATTATATTCGATCTGGCACGACTCTCTCTCTCTCTCTCTCTCTCTCTCTCTCTCTCTCTCTCTCTCTCTCTCTCTCTCTCTCTCTCTCTCTCTCTCTCTAAAGAGAGAGAGAGAGGAGAGAGATGAGAAAAAAAAAAACGGAATTAAACAGCGAACTAAATATAGAAAACGGAGACGTACGAGAACGTTGTTGTTGCTAAAATTGTATTATAGGACAATTTAAAAGACAGTTTATTTCGTTTTTTCAGCATAAATAGTTTTTTTTTTTTTTATTAATTTTTTGGGGGTTTTCTTTTTATAATGTATTTATATAATTCATCCGTGAAAGAAAAGTATGCGTAGAATGGATTTAAACATATTTTGACTTCATATTTTCAATATAGTGAAAAAGAGAGGTTCGTGCCAGATTGAATTATTACCGACTGGGTACCTATATGGATGGTATGAACATCATTTAATATATCATGAGATTTATGACTAAGCCTAAAGGGTAGGATGGTAGTTCATTACTGAAATTAACCTGCATGTACTAAATTTGATTACAGTCAAATCAAATGACTAGCAGTGTGTGGTCGTTGTGTTGTGTAGTTGTAGATTTGTCATTTATGGTTAGAGTATCCGTTGACTTTTGCCCTGTGAATTATAATATTGACAAACTTTTGAATGTAGGTAGATATATCTTTGTGGCTTCTTATTCTGTCCACTTTTATGTTCTATATATATATATATATATATATATATATATATATATATATATATATATATATATATATATATATATATATATATATATATATATATATATATATATATATATATATATATATATATATATATATATATATATATATATATATATATATATATATATATATATATATATATATAAATATATAAATATATATATATAAATAAATAATATTAAATATTTTATTTATATTTCACCTCTGGTGGGCAAAGGCCAGAGGCCTACTAATGTTTCCACCAGAGTTGGGGGAAAGTCGGGAATCATGGTCAAATCAAAGGCCGATATGACCTGATACACGGCGTTTGAAGGTGCCTAAGTCATAGGAAGTTGGGAAAATAGATGAAGGAAGTGTGTTCCAGACTTTACCAGTAGAGTACATGTAAGATTGAGCATAGCGGTTAAGTCTGGGGTCAGAGAGTTGGACAGAGAAAGGATGAGACTGTGTAGAAAGACGAGTCGCACGAACCCTTCTTAATGGAGGAGGTATGCGACGAGAGAGTTCAGAAGAGCAGTGACCATTGTAATAGCGATAGTATAGAGAGAGTGACGCAACAATTCGACGGGAAGAAAGAGATTGGAGGGAGAGTAGTAAGAGCATGAGAATTGATGAAACAAAAAAAACCTACACTCCAACTTCCCAAGGAGGGTTGTATGAGTGGAACCACCCCAGTAGTGTGAAGCATACTACATACAGGGTCGAACAACACCCCTATAGAGAGCAAGCAACTGGGGTGGTGTAAAGAAATACTGAAGGCGCCTCAGAACACCCAACCTCTTAGAAGCTTGTTTAGAAAGAGAAATAATGTGATCTTCTAAAAGAAAGATCACGAGAAAAAGAAACACCAAGAATATTAAGGAGAGATGAAGGTTTGAGTTATGTGTTTTCGAAGATATCATAGTTGTGTGGAAGATTGTGTCGAGTAGAGAGATGGAGGAATTGAGTTTTTGAGGCATTGAAAACGACCATGTTTTCTCTGCCCCAATTTGAAATGCGAGAAAGATCAAGTTAGTTGCTCCAAGGCACCTTCCTTGTCTAGTGTCAAATAACTGTTGCTGGGAGGGGTGCCTTTCAAACTGAAAGGAGTAATGAGGGTGAGATCATCAGCATAGGAGTGGATAGGAGATGAAGTAATAGAGAGAAGGTCATTAATGAAAAGCAGAAAAAGTGTTGGGATAGGACAGAACCCTGAGGAATACCAACTATTAAATAGATTTAAAGGAAGAACAGTGGCTGTCTACAACAGCTGATATAGAACGACCGGAAAGGAAATTAGACAGGCAGAGAGAATAGATTGCAGAAGAGGGAAGTTTATAAATCAAAGCTTTGTGCCAGACTCTATCGAAGGTTTTTCGATATGTCCAGCGCGAGAGCAAAAGGATTCACCGAAATGCCGAAGAGTGGAGGACCAAGAGTCAGAGAGAAGGGAAAAAGATCACCAGTAGAAGCGTTTCTTACGAAAGCCATACTGGCGATCAGAAGATAAGATTATAAAAAATTGAGATGTTTCCAAATTTTCCTGTTAGGATATATATATATATATATATATATATATATATATATATATATATATATATATATATATATATATATATATATATATATATATATATATATATATATATATATATATATATATATATATATATATATAAAAGAGAAATATTAAAATAGTTTATTCAAACTGATACTTACATTAATAAAATGATGTTCCTATCTATACCTCAAAACTGAAAGTTTACTATAGAATAAGTAGAATTTTGTTTTTTAAACTATTCAAACTGTTTAAGAATTACATCCATTTCCACTCTTTTTAATTGTTTAACTGTCAAACAACTTTAAAGGCCAATGGCATGAATACTTCCCCATCAATTTTTTTTGACAAACGATTATATAAATAATAAATTTTATTGTGTTACAGAGAATGTATGAATCAGTTTATATAAATGATAGTAATGAAATTATCCAGTTAAAATTTTTTTACTCAAGACACCAATTCCACCTTTTAAATTATAATTATCTGTCAACAAATTATATAAAAGTCTTAGGTTATACAATTTTTACCAGAATGTGTCAAATCTTCTCTATTAATATACAATTATTGTCAATAAATATCTTAAATTTAGTAATACAGGAACTTTAAAGTAAATCTAAATGTAATCTTATTACCTAAAAGCTGGAGACATCTACAGATTATAAATGAAATAGACTAGAAATAAGCTATATATATATATATAATATATATATATATATATATATATATATATATATAATATATATATATATATATATATATATAATATATATATATATATATTTTTTTTTTTTTTTTTTTTTTTTTTTTTTTTTTTAAGAATAACATGATAATTATAGTTATAAAATTGTTTCTCATTGCTTTTTCAATTTTTATTAATTCTTTAAGCTTACATTTAGCCTATATTACACTTTTCCAAGTATTTCCATAACTGTTTGATCATTATAATGTTTTCAATATATGTGACAGTAAATTACATCAAAATTATAAAATTATGGCAAAAATATCTTACATTATAATTATATAAATCATATTTCTGTAATCAACTTTAGAAAAATATTTTAAAAATTTCCAAAAATTAATAAAAATGATAAAAATAATGAAAATAATAATAATAATCGTAATAAGATTTATCCAAATGCAAGAACTCTTTTAGACAAATAGTATTTTGAGCCTTTCCTGAAACATAGTAAAGTACTCCCATACTGCTAAAGCTGATCTTTTAGCCAATGTGACTGAAAGTATAAACAAAATAAGAATTTAGAAATAATGTGTTAAATGATACAAGTTTGATACACAGCAATAAAATAGCAATGATATGTATAAATACAGGTTATATTGATAATTTTATATCTTACATTTTTCCAAACTTTAACTTAGGGTTACCTAAGTAAACCTGTTAAATCACTTTCAAAAAAAAAAAAAAAAAAAAAAAAAAAAATATTTGTTCTTTTTTAAAACTTTTATTAAACAAAATCTTTAATTTTCTGAAAATTTTTCAGAGAAAATGCATATAATCAATAATTTAAGTGGATGTTGGTTATTCTACTCCTTCCTTATAATTAAATAAATCTCAATTAAAATTATATCTAATTTTCTTAACCTAAAATTTCTGTGCTTTGACCTCTACAAATTTTAGGCAACCACAGCCCCAGAAACTTCCATCCCCAGTTGTATATAATATATATATATATATATATATATATATATATATATATATATATATATATATATATATATATATATATATATATAATATATATATAAATATATATATTTTTTTTTTTTTTTTTTTTTTTTTTGAACTGCTTTTATAAATACTGAAATCAAAACTAATCTATATTATCTTAACCAAATTTAATCTTCCTTTATTCAAAGCTTCCATCTGTGACCACCTGAGAGATGAGAATTAGGACTTCCTTTCTTCTATATATGCTCCATCTTAGTAAAACTGCCCCTAATTGGTAGTAAAAAATTTTTTTTTTGCCAAGTTCCATAAAAAATGTAATCTTAAAAGTGACAACATTTTCAATGTGACCAAAGTAATTATAACTAACCTAATATAATGTAACATAGCTTAAGCTAATAGACCCTAAACAGACCTAATGTAAGTCTCATTATAGCTTTTTTTCAAACAATGACCCATCACTCCATAAAATATGAAACAATAAAATTCCAAATTACTAACCATAAAAATTAAACCAATCAATAAGTCATTTTACTACTACTAATAAATGTCAACACCTGAGTTACTACTTAATTTTTAACAAAAAGTATATTATATATAAAGCATCTTCATAACTCAAATTTATATTTGCAATGCAGTAATTTTTAGGACAAACATTGACTTAAAATATATACAAAGGCTTATTATAGAAGAAGAAAATAATTATTTTATATTCATAATTTTACAGTACAACAAAGTTTTTCACTAGTTACAATTTAAAATACTGTCCAAAAAAAAATAATAATAATAAAAAAAATCCAGTCCTTTGAAAAAAATGTATCAATCTTTAATTCATAATTACAGAAACAAAATATCATATATAACAAAAATAACAAAATATCATATATAACTAAAAAGAAATAACTCAATAATTTTATTCTCAACCAAATATCAGTTGAAATGCTAACTTGAACTTTTATTTTTTTTAGGGGGAGGGTCTAAAATAGCTATAATATTTCTTAAACTTCACTCCTACACTTAAATAAAATGTCAGAGGATAATACTAATACTATTCAAAGTCATAAGTTGTAAAACCAGTAAAATTATCATAGTTGTAAGTTTATTTTTATGACATTTTTAATGGTTATAGTGCTTTTAATATACAAAATCAATTTCTGCACTTCAATTTCCCCTATTTATTTAATTTTAGATCATTTCCTCTTTGTTGTTCCAATATATTAAAAAAATCTCCTTAGCAACGTATATATATATATATATATATATATATATATATATAATATATTATATTATATATAATATATATATATATATATATATATATATATATATAATATATATATATATATATTTTTTTTTTTTTTTTTTTTTTTTTTTTTTTTCTACAGACCTCCTGATGATGGACATTGTTATGTTAAACGTACAGGTTAAATTGATTAATATGAAATATTACATGATTTTTTTATTAAATTTATGTGCTTCATGATGTGAACCAATTAGAATGCTTTTGCAATAGTATTTGCAATCTTTTTGTAAAAAATGAAGCTTAAGAAGCAACTCTATATATATATATATATATATTATATATATATATATATATATATATATATATATATAATATAATATATTTTATATATATATATATATGGCAGGAGTTTAGCCTATGACAATGAGTCTGTATTTTTCCTTATATTGAAAATATAAATTAGTTTCAAATTTCTACATTTAGTTCCAATCTAAGTGAAATCTCTTTGGTTTGTTAGTTCTATCAACATGGTAGAGGTGATCTTCCTATGAAAAATTCGATGTAGTTCCAATCGAAGTG
>SEYY01006766.1:17500-20118 GCA_009176605.1 Armadillidium nasatum | reverse complement strand
GATTTGCAATTGCAAATCATTCCGCTGAAATTAAACTCATGCTCTTTCCTGAAAATGTTTTGGTTGGTTCAACCTGTTGAAATTGGCCTCTTGTCAGGGGGAAGGGACCCTGGGGGCCCCATGAACCCCCTAAAATTGATGTCAGGAAGTTCCCTGAGCTTTCGGTACGGCTGCGTTCTCCTCACAATCTTTCTCACCATATTTTTAAGGTTCAACTCGGGTGAAATTTTTTTCGAATCTGGGAGGAAATGGTCCTTGGGGGAAGGTGTCCTTGGCGGGAGTGTCCTTGGGGAAAGAGGTCCGAGGGGGTCCGTGAACATTCAAAAAAAGGTCAGGATGGTCCCTGAGATTTCAACTTCACGTCCAATTGCCCCGGATTTCGCCATCTATATATACTATATAATATCATCAATATATATATTATATATATATATATATATATATATTATATATATAATACTATACCTATAACCTATAGGAATGTGCTATAACGAATCGTTGGGACAATGGCAAATGTCAATAAATTTCAGTACAGAAAAGATATGTGAGGACCACTTTTGCCGTTGTCCCACGATTCGTAGACAATTACATATATATTATATATTTATATATATATAATATATATATATATATAATTTATATTATGGAGGGAACACGATAAGAATAATATACGGATGAAAGACACAATACAGGATAATATTAGTCGACAGCTTTGATGGTTCGTTTTTCTTTATTTCTTGCTCTGTGTGTCTTCAATGGCTCCTTCCTCTCTCTTCTCCTCTTCTTCTCTCTCTCTCTCATCCTTCTCTCTCTCTCTCTCTCGTGTTTTTTTTTTTTTTTTTTTTTTTTTTTTTTTTTTTTTTTTTTTTTTTTTTTTTTTTTTTTTTTTTTTTTTTTTTTTTAATTTTTTCCCGTTTGTCTCTCTCCTCTCTCTCTCTCTCTCTCTCTCTCTCTCTCTCTCTCTCTCTCTCTCCTTTCAGGAGCAAAAACAAGAAACATATAATTCAAGGTAAAAATATAAAGTAAACTAAATTTCTAAATTTATTTTCCCTTGGAAATTTACTTCTTTTTTAATCCACACACGCCCCACCCACACACACCAAACTATATAATATATATATATATATATATAATATATATATATATATATAAATATATATATATATATATATATATTATATATATATAATATATAATATATATATATATAATATTATATATATATATATATATATTATATTCATATATAGTATATATATATAATATATATATTGAGTGGAGTCACTTTTAGTTGATTCTTGCATGTAACCTGACCCAACTAACTTAGGTCCATTTTAAATATAGATTTTAAAAGGATTCCTTTGCTGGAATCTGTTTATGACCCTCAGATTTATATTTTCCTTTAATATGCACTGAATAAATGAGGACAAACATACAGATATAGTCGCAAATATATATGCAGATATACAGAGGCAGGTGCAGGTAGAAGTATGCAGATATATTTACAGGTATTAATATTAAAAACGAGAAAATATTAATATCTCATTCAAAATTTTAATATCTAGGAATATCTGTATAGAGATGCAGATATACAGAAGCATCTGCAGGTAGAAGTATGCTGATATATTTACAGGTATTAATATTATAAAGAAGAAAATATTAATATCTTATTCAAAATTTTAATATCTAGTAATATCTGCATAGAAAAACAAGTTATATTTGCTTCTGACTTGTCCTTGTATAAGGTCTGCTTTAAAATCATTTTAAAATTTAAATCATTCAACTAATTAAAATTTTTAAATGGAAATTCTAAGAATTTAATCTATAATAGATTTAAATGTAAAGTTAATGGTAAAATTGAACTTTTTATCATCTATAAAAAATAAAAAAATAAAAAATAAAAAAAAAAATAAAAAAAATAAAAAATAATTCAAATAGAAAAAAAAATTTCCTGTGAAGTAACAAAAGTGAAAAAAAAACAAAACAAAAAACCAGTGAAGTAACAAAAGCGAAAAAAAAAATTTCCCGTGAAGTAACAAAACTGCAACAAGATATCCTATTTGGAATCAATTTATCCGAAATCAAAAGTAAATTATTCCTATTTCAATTTGAATATTGATTACATGAAAAGTTTGAGTACAATGTTTTAATATGACGTCATAATCATTTGGTCTTGCATTTGAACTCTTCGTTAAGTTGTGTTGGGTTGGTAACACTTATCAGCTGTTTGATTATACGATTGTGAATCATAGGATTTATTGTTCACCACCTTCCAGCATTGAAATAACAGCGCAAAATAATAATAATAATAATAATAATAATAATAATAATAATAATAATAATAATAATAATAATAATATTATTATTATTATTATTATTATTATTATAATAATAATATATAATATAATATAAAAATAATAATAATAATAATAATAATAATAATAATAATAAATAGATAATAATAATAATAATAAATAATAATAATAATAATAATAATAATAATAATAATAATAATAATAATAATAATAATAATGATAATAATAATAATAATAATAATAATAATAATAATATAATAATAATATTAATAATAATAATATCAGAATTTATATTAACCAGTT
>SEYY01006765.1:52500-71333 GCA_009176605.1 Armadillidium nasatum | reverse complement strand
TATATTTTTTTTTCTTTCTTTTGAATGAATAAGAAATAATTCCATTATTTAGATAATTTATATTTTTACTTTTTAGCCCCAACCTATTTTCTCAGAAATCATTAAATAACTCTATTACTTAAATTTCTAACTTTGTGAACTTTCACTTTTAAACTCATTTAGGTTGCTGTATCGAAGAATCTCTCGTAGGAATGATTCTTTCTTATCGATTACTTGAGTAGAACATTGATGACTTAAGGAATATAATTTCCTGTTTTTTTAACTGACCCTTTTCAAAGATTCTTTTACCATTGGTTATGCTCTCTTGCATGATTAAATGGGGTCTAAAACCAGAGTTACCACTGCGACTGAAAAAAAACAGTGTCGTTAACTTTTGGTTTAAGAGTCTGAAATAGAGTTTGCCACTGCGACTGAGATAAAACAGTGTCGTCAACCTTTATTTGGGACTAGACAAAATATTTTTTAAATTTCATCTTTAATTTCTTTTATATCAAAAAAAAAAATTTTATTATTATTATTATTATTTTATTATTATTATTATAATTATTGTATTTTGTTTGCTCATTGTGACTTTAGGAGAGAGTCCTAGAGAGATTGGGGAACCTGATGATGAAACTAATTTATTTACTCCTAAAACTATTTTTTTTCTTCTTTTTTGATTTTAGATAAAAAGGTTGGACTAATTTTATTTTTTATTCAGTATGTTTAAAAATCTTTTCATTCAATATAAAGAAATTTTTATCTCTTTCTCATTTGCTAATTTCCCTTTTCATTTTCTTTCATTACTGCATTTCAATTTTATATTCCTATTATTTATCTTGTTAATGTCATGATTCTAGAGGAAGTCATATCTTTGATATGGATTTGGTTGATAAGTTGTAAAAGTTTTTATTCTTATTTATTATTTATTATTTATTTATTATTTTTTTCTTTTCTTCTTCTCTTGGCAGAGAGTTTAATGTAGCAAATCTTATTCAAATTTACTACCAAGGATAAAATGAAGATAGAACTTGATATTTCAATATGGTTTATAATACCGTATATATATTGCTTCTAAAAATTATACACATGTAAACATTCACATGTGTGCGTTTTTATGTGAGTCTCGAGAATTCTTTATATTCAGCAGACTACGCATAACAGTACCTTTTGAGTTGTCAATTCGTTTTTATTGAAACTTTTATTATATTTTTTATTAAAATTGTAATTACTTCTCATTCCTTTATTAAAATTCATTAAATATGTATAAAAATTTAATGACATCTTACTTTTAATAATAAAAGTAATGATTTGAAACTTTAATTAAATAAAATAATTCGTCTGGCGACAGTTGGAACCCAGCACTCAGAGAGAGTCAATGACAAGGTTGCCAATCCTTCCTAATTATCTTTATAATAATAATTAAATAGACTGTAAAATGGAAATATCTTTCATATTGACAACTATTTTAATATATTATGTATAGATTGAAATTATTTGTCCTTCTGAGATGGTTTTAGTGGAAATGGTTGTTGAATGAAAAATTTAACAGCTGTTTACTATACCTTTAAAGTTGGTAGGATTTGTCGTGAGAAGGGAAATGGCCACCTTATTCGTGTTTGTAAATCTAACTTACTTGAGTTTTTGAATGAGTTGGAAACGTTTTCCTTCAACAGGAAGTGATATTTGAAACAAAAAAATTGCATCTTCCTTAATTTTTAGTAAACAAATATCTGTTATCAGTTTTAAAGATTAAATTTGTTTTATAGTTGTAAATCTTGTGACCTCTGATAACAAAATTCATCGTAAATAGTAAAATACCTTTGTTAATGAAAGGTGACTTTAGGAATGTTGAGAGAACGGGAAGGAAATAAGGAAAACTATTATTTTATGGATAAATAAAGCCTTTTCATCGCTGCTCGTGGTTAGTTGGCTAATTTAAAAATTAGAATAAAACACACTTCTCCTGTTAGAAGATTATTCTTGTTTTTCTTTTTTACTTAAAAACAATTACCTTTCCGTCGATTGTCGGAGTATAAATAGCTAGAAATTAGCATACTCCGGCATTCTTGGACTTTCTTCCTTATAAGAAGGTTTTAGAATTTTTGACCTGTGAATATTGGAACAATAGATTACCTCCCTTATATCATTTTTAAATCGTTTCTTTTTAGTTCCATTATTTTAATTAGATTCGCAGGTTAAATTATCTTTATTATTTTTATTTGCATAGTTGTTTTAAACTTTTGCAAATCCCAATTAGGATTAAAACTCTGGTTCTAATCAGAGGAGGCTTAAGCCAGGGTCTAGTTATGCTTTTTTTTTTATAAATAACTAGACGGAAATATTTATTCACTTTGCACGAATTGTTTAATTCTTAGTTAGGTTTTTTTCTCGGTACGCCTCACTTAAATTCTGGTAAGTTTTTAAAAGAAAAGAAAAGAAGTACCGAGTGTTTTTCCTGTCAACTTAATTCTGAAGTTGATATCTTTTTAGGATTTTCTAGCTTTGAGAGAAGAGGAATTCGTACAGATTCCCCTTCTCCGGTGAGTACTAAAACGAAAATCCTATTAAGACTTCAACTTAGTCTTTCCTTATTTAGTTGTCTTCCTACGCGAAGTTGTAGAAATTTAAGTTTTGTCTTGAATTCTACAATTTCCTACGTTGAAAAACAGACAATTAAATATCTTCTAGATTCATCTTTTTATTTTTTATTTCAGATGTGAGGTAATCGTCATTAGTTTAGGGAATTTCGGTTATTTCAAGTTCCTATCCTATCCTCCTTACTATCTTTCGGTGAGACTTAAAACACCTTTCTTCGGTGTTTAAAAATAATTTCAATCACAGCTTTGCTTACAACATATGATACACAATAGGATTTTTTTATTGTTTGTTTATTAGATTCATTTACACTTTTAAATTGTTAGGTTACATTTGAGTTATTATTTCAGTAATATTTATAATGTTCTTGGTAGATAAAATAAATCTACTTATTAGAAGTTCCACTCTAGAATTAATGGAGTGACTTGTAAATAAAATAATTATTGTAAATATTAAGAGTTGCTGTTTTTAAATAAGACAGTCAGATACTTAATTATAACTTAGTTCTAAGTTAAAAAATTGGTTTATTTACACTCTTAGTATTTAGATGTAAATAAAACTATTACTGTATAAACTTAAAGTTTATAAAATATAATGGACTCTTTAACTTATAAGTTAGATATTATTAATTAAGTAAGATAGCTTTACTATTATTTAGTTATATATTGACGCTTTAACTATATTATATTATATTTATTTATTACAAATTATTTATATATTATATTTATTTTTTGGTTATTTAAATACATTACTGTATCCATAATCAAATATTAACGTAACGTCAACAACATTTGGATTATATTTATTTATTATATTCATTACAGATTCCTTTTACTATCCTTATAATAAAAAACAAACATGAAAATTATTCTCCCTTTTATCCTCTCACTTTCTTCAGTTCTGAAGGATTGTCTCTTCAGTTAATTTCGAATCAAGCCATTCTTAAATATCTTAGAGAATAGTTCTCACAATTCTTTTGAGATGGTTTGGTTCGAAAGGAGAGGGTAGGAAGGTTAAAGTTTTATTTTAAATAGATTATTTATTTTATATAAGAATAAAGAGACCCAATCTTTGGCTATTCCTTTGTTGTCTAACGAAAGGGGGTCATTTCAATTGAAGACACAAAGGAATAGGTTGAAATGTGCTCCGAATGAAACTTAGAGTTGGCAACTAGAGTTGTTGATTCTCCCCATTCGTATTTCTCATTCCTATAACAAAATACAGTCCACTACCAAAATTAAATGCGAATGGGTGTATCATTTAAATCAAATCATCTTAGTTATATTTTTCATTCGGAAGTCAACTAAGTCGGGAGATTGTCAGAGAGGGAAATATATTTTTTTTTGCCTTTTTCTTTTTTGATAATCTCTTGAATTTGGTTGACTACAGTATAATATCTGACACAGTAATGCCCGACCTAAAACATTAAAAAATAAAACGCTAAAATTCGCACGGATGATAGATTAAAATTGGAAGTAAGTTATACAGTAAAAAGCAAGCTTTCGACTCCGAACATCCGGGAGTCATTCTCAAGCCGAGGAAGAAATAACAGTGAAATAAGACTAGAAAACCTAAGGATGAAAACGCGCATCTCAACGTGAAACCAATTAACGAGCACACAACATATATTACAGTAAATTGTAATATATTTTTTTAGGTTTTCTAGTCTTATTTCACTGTTATTTCTTCCTCGGCTTGAGAATGACTCCCGGATGTTCGGAGTCGAAAGCTTGCTTTTTACTTTATAACTTACTTCCAATTTTAATCTATCATTCTGTGCGAATTTTAGTGTTTTATTTTTTTAATGTTTTAGGTCGGCCTTAACGCATTACAAGCTTGTTTCCATCCTCATCACATAGGGTGATTTTTACTGTAAATATTGATTAGTGGTTTATTAACTAAAATTGCAATATATATATATATATATATATATATATATATATATATATATATATATATATATATATATATATATATATATATATATATATATATATAATATCCGATCCCAGTAAGGCTCTAGTAGTGTGTCAGCGGTTTTTTTTTATTTTTTTTAATCAATTATTACAATTTATATTTTAAAATAAGTAAATAAATCAAAGGTTTAAAACAATTATACAATTTAATTATTAACATTAGTTTTGTTATTAGCAGTGGGTTGAAGTCTTCCCAATGAACGAACCAAGGAACGAACACACAACATATTATTACAGTAAATTGTAATATATTTTTTTAGGTTTTCTAGTCTTATTTCACTGTTATTTCTTCCTCGGCTTGAGAATGACTCCCGGATGTTCGGAGTCGAAAGCTTGCTTTTTACTTTATAACTTACTTCCAATTTTAATCTATCATCTGTGCGAATTTTAGTGTTTTATTTTTTAATGTTTTAGGTCGGCCTTAACGCATTACAAGCTTGTTTCCATCCTCATCACATAGGGTGATTTTTACTGTAAATATTGATTAGTGGTTTATTAACTAAATTGCAATATATATATAATATATATATATATATATATATATATATATATATATATATATATATATATATATATATAATAATATATATATATATATATCCGATCCCAGTAAGGCTCTAGTAGTGTGTCAGCGGTTTTTTTTATTTTTTTTAATCAAATTTTTACAATTTATATTTTAATATAAGTAAATAAATCAAAGGTTAAAACAATATACAATTTAATTATTAAAATTAGTTTTTTAAAATTAGCAATTTTTATACACTTCCCAATGTTACCTCTAGCATTCTCATCATGTCAACCTATGTTCTTCAGACTTGTCCCCGAAGAGATTTCATGCCCATAACTCTAGTAACTTGTCCTGTATGTTGTCCAGTCTCAATCCTATCTAATTTGTTTTTCAACAATGCACTAAGGGAAGGTTGAGCAGTTTTTGTGATCAAGGAACCCAATTCAAACATCTCAGTGGTCTTGCTCTTCTTGTCTTGATACCTTTGAGCAGCATAAAATGTCAGGATAATTCCTGTGGTCCAACTAGAATACTTTTCCCAAGCATACGTTCATATTGATGGTTCTGCTCTTGGATCAATATCTCCCACGCTTCACTCAAGTCAATATATTGCTGACACACAGTAGGTAAAGTCCATATCTCCGAATCATCTGTACTCGCAAATTCGTACGCCATTCTCATTCCTTGAAGTTCTCGACATCTTAAACTCATTTGGACCTGTGTTTTTAAAGTCACCAACTAATGGATTGTTAGTTGCTTTTGAGACCCATGATGTATTTATAATCAGTAATTCTGTATATTTTGTTAAGACATCCTAACATTTTGGCAGTTGCATGAGACACTGATAAAGAACTTTGAGAAAGTTCAGGTCTCATGTTAACCAATATATCAAAACAACCCTTCCAAGGTATTCAGAAATAGGCTAGAGCAAATTATGTATGGAAGAGGCAGACATTGTTGAAACACTTCTAACATTAGTTAGAAAAAGAAAACAGAATACGCTCTCCAGTGCAACTAGCGTGTAACTCTTGCTTTTACAAGCTCACAATCTGTCGACTTTTAGTATAGTTCTGTCACCAGGCAAAAATTATGGCAGAAAACGTGCATGCTCATATTCTTTACTCTGTTTTCCTTCGAGTTTGGTCCTTTATATTTTTGAATATATATATATATATATATATATATATATATATATATATATATATATATATATATATATATATATATATATATAATATATATATATATATATATATATATATATAAAGTTCGTGTGTATAAAGCGTTTGTAGAGTTTGCAACAATTATGGTGTGACTTTCATTTGGCCAAAGAGGATTAACACTTGACAGGCTTCAATAAAAACTGTATAATTTTTCCCATTTCTAGCTCTTATTCTCATTAATAAATGGATCAGGAATAATGCCTTCTGGCGTTCTGTAAATGATTTCATATATATATATATATATATATATATATATATATATATATATATATATATATATATATATATATATATATATATATATATATATATATATATATATATACTCTAGCACATTATTCATCAGGTAGCAGCACTGTTCTCTATGTCAATAGACTGTAGATTATTAACCGACATGTTTTGATGAAGGATAGTTTAAAGCAGTTAAATTAATGGGAATGTAAAGATGTAGATTGAAATCAAATATGTTTGTGTTTTCGCTTATAATTTTGAGCATGATGTTTATTTACTGTGATTTAGGGTTACATTTGCACAGGAAACGATCAATATATATATATATATATATATATATATATATATATATATATATATATATATATATATATATATATATATATATATATATATATATATTATATATATAAAAATTGTCTTCAATTTCTAAATTTTATTTTATCTTGGCAGAATAAAGCTTTAAAAAATGGTAAATATATATATATATATATATATATATATATATATATATATATATATATATATATATATATATATATATATATATATATATATATATATATATATATATATATATATATATATATATTGTAAAGTTTCTGGTCTGGAGCCCTGTTGTTATATTAGTGTAATTGTTAAGAGCTCAGTAGAAAATACAAAAATAAAAATAGTGAGGTAAAACGAATTCAGAGAACTGTTGTGGATTTAATAAAAGAGTTCAAATGAAAAATAAGTTTATTAAAGGAAAAATTAAGTAATTTACAATTAATACAAAAAAATAGTTTTTAACAAAATAAAATTTAATATTATATTCAAAGATTATGATCATAAAGTAAATGAAAGAGTAAACTAAATTAAACAAAATAAATACAAGAGTTAAGTAAGCATTTATATAGTTAACTTGAGTGTTCATTCACACACTCACGCATAAGAGACAAAGTTCTCTTATAGGATCTTAACCCTATCTTTAGGCTAATTAGTAGTCAAAGTACTGTCCTACAAGATTAGTTCAATCATAACTAATCTACTGGCACTAACTTGCCGTTTGTAGGCTTAGCCTCAGGAGAACTACATCTCCTCTTTAGAAGGTCCATGTACCTTCTGTTCATGTTTCTTCTATTTAAACTTCCTTTTATACTCTCTGAGTTTAAGTCTTCTACCAATATAATATATAAAATAATAAATAAATAAAATATAAAAAATGTGAAGTACAATAAATTATTACATATTGTCTTATTATAATTTCTCTAAAAAATATCACTTCCAAGCTTATATTTTAAATCTATTCCTAATTATGAATACTTTTACATTACTCCCTTATTTGGATTAGGATAATTTCCAAAAGATAAGCTTGGGAGCAACATTAATAACACTCCTTTTTATAGTCAATTATTAATTCTTCAAAACAAAAATGATCATCAATCGTCAAAAAAAAAAAAACATAATATACAAAAGAAATTCAAATATATTAAGAAACTAAGGAAAACAAGATGAAGAAGAAGAAGGAATAGATGAAGAGAATGAGGAATTTAGAAAATAGTTAGGACTTGAAGGAATAGGAGAAATTGGCCTACTTGAAAACTTCAAATATTTCTTTAAATTTATCATATTTAGAACATCTCTCACAATTTTGACAATTATGTGCTTAACTTTTTTTTGATTCAACATTATTATTCCTTACTCTGTGTGGTCCTTTTTCAGATTTACGATTTCCTCTTCTTATATTTTCTTTATTTGGGACATAATAACCCTCATGACTTTTCTCATTTCTTTCGCCGGTCTTTACGAATATTAATCTCCACCATTTTTCTTCCTTTATTCTCGCTTCTAACTCATCGAAGTTTACGTTGATGTTAATTCTATCTAACTTAAAATTACTATATTGAATAAACAAGACGTATTTAAATTTTATGTTCTTGAATATCTTGTGTAATTTGTAAAAGAGATTTCCCAATGATATACTTGCAGTATTTTTTGTCTTTACATTTGCTATTGAAAAATGAGTTTCTTCTCCATAAAAGAACTTAGGTAGGATACAATCACTAATTATGGGTAATATTTTTTTGTCGATCATCATTTCGCAATTTACGTTCCAAGAATCATTATTTATTAGCCTTTTATAAAATATTCTAAAAAAAACATCCGGGAAAATTGGAGATAACTTAGATTTAGACATTATAAGAATTTTTGTCTGGAAAGGAACGGCAATAAATTAATAGAATGTAGAGTCTCTAATCATGAAATATAATATAAGTAATATAAACACGAAATAAAATAAACCTTATTTGGTAACATCTCTTACTAAACAATTGAGAGATAAAAAAAAGTAACCCGGTCCCTGAGTACTTATAATAAAACGTTTATTATAAAAGTAGTCACTAGGCAGCTTAGCATAAGTCATCTCCTTAGAGATTTGACTTATTTGAATTAAATCAGCTAAGAAGTCGGAATGTAAATACATCCCTCTGCAAGACCAAACCAAAAGGTGACCTTTCCTGTCCCTTACTCAACTATTTATTTCGGTTGCAACCATAAAATATTCTCATATATAATCAAATAAATTATTACATATTGTCTTATAATTTCTCTAAAAAATATCACTTCCAAGCATATATTTTAAATCTATTCCAATTATGAATACTTTTACAGTATATATATATATATATATATATATATATATATATATATATATATATATATATATATATATATATATATATATATATATATATATATATATATATATATATATAATTGTGATGGCATCCGCATCCGCAGAACTTCATCAAAATTAACATCCGCACTTGCGAAAATCATACATCTGCATCCGCAGTTTCGAAAATTCAACATCCGCATCTGCACTTGAAAATTTTATATCCGTATCCGCAAATGAGAAAAAATTACATCCAATCCATCACTAATATATATATATATATATATATATATATATATATATATATATATAATATATATATATATATATATATATATATATATATAATATATATATATATATATATATATATATATATATATATTTTTTTTTAATTTCATCTCAGGTGGGCAAAGGCCAGAGGCCTACCAATATTCCACCAGAGTTAGGGGGAAAGTCGGGAACATTGTCTAATTAAAGGCCGACATGACCTGATACACGGCGTTTGAAGGTGGCTAAGTCATAGGAAGTTGGGAAAATAGATGAAGGAAGTGTGTTCCAGACTTTACCAGTAGAGTACATGTAAGATTGAGCATAGCGGTTAAGTCTGGGGTCAGAGAGTTGGACAGAGAAAGGATGAGACTGTGTAGAAAGACGAGTCGCTTGAACCCTTCTCAGTGGAGGAGGTATGCGACGAGAGAGTTCAGAAGAGCAGTGTCCATTGTAATAGCGATAGTAAAAAGAGAGTGACGCAACATTTCGACGGGCAGAAAGAGATTGGAGAGAATTAGTGAGAGCAGGAGAGTTGATAAGGCGAAAAGCTCTAGACTCCACCTTTTCCAGGAGAGCTGTATGAGTGGAACCACCCCAGATATGTGAACGCATACTCCATACAAGGGCGAACACCCCTATACAGAGCAAGCAACTGGGGTGGTGTGAAGAAATACTGAAGTTGCCTCAGAACACCCAACCTCTTAGAAGCTTGTTTAGAAAGAGAGGTAATGTGATCTTTCCAAGAAAGATCACGAGAAAAAGAAACACCTAGAATATTAAGGAGAGATGAAGGTTTGAGTTGCGTGTTTTCGAAGAAGATATCGTAGTTGTGTGGAAGATTGTGGCGAGTAGAGAGATGGAGGAATTGAGTTTTTGAGGCATTGAAAACAACCATGTTTTCTCTGCCCCAATTTGAAATGAGAGATCAGAGGTTAGTTGCTCCAAGGCCACCCTCCTAATTGCCTCTATTAACTGTTGCTGGGAGGGGCGCCTTTCAAAATGAAAAGAGTAATGAAGGGTGGAGTCATCGGCATAGGAGTGGATAGGAGATGAAGTAATAGAGAGAAGGTCATTGATGAAAAGCAGAAAAAGTGTTGGGATAGGACAGATCCTTGAGGAACACCACTATTTATAGATTTATAGGATGAACGGTGGCCGTCTACAACAGCTGCTATAGAACGACCAGAAAGGAAATCAGAGAGAAGGTCACAGAGAGAAGGATAGATTCCGAAAGAGGGAAGTTTGGAAATCAAAGCTTTGTGCCAGACTCTATCGAAAGCTTTCGATATGTCTAAACGCCACAGCGAAAGATTCACCGAAATGCCGAAGAGCGGAGGACCAAGAGTCAGAGAGAAGGGAAAGAAGATCACCAGTAGAGCGTTTCTTACGAAAGCCATACTGGCGATCAGAGATAAGATTAGAAGAATTGAGATGTTTCCAAATCTTCCTGTTAAGGATAGATTCGAAAACTTTAGAAAGAACGGAGGTTAAAGAAATTGGACGGTAGTTAGAGGGTTGAGAGGGGTCCCCCTTCTTCGGCACAGGCTGAATGAGCGCACGTTTCCAGCAAGTAGGGAAGGTTGAAGTAGAAAGACATAGACGAAATAGTTTACCAAGGCAGGGTGCAAGCTCGGAAGCGCAAGTTTTGAGAACCACAGGAGGGATACCAGGACCGTACGCCTTCTTAGTGTTAAGCTCAGAGAGAGCAGAAATGACATCTTTAGAAGAAATTACAATTTTAGGCATAAATGAGTTGGAGGGGGTTGAAGGAGGTAGGAAATAGCTCCGGAATCGTCTAAGGTTGAATTTAAGGCAAAAGTTTGAGCAAAGAGTTCAGCTTTAGAGGAAGGCAAAACGGCAGTTGTACCGTCAGAAGATACTACAGGAGGGAAAGAGGAAGAAGCAAAGTTAGAGTTGACATTTTTTGCAAAATGCCAGAAAGGGCGAGAGGAAGAGGAGCCAGAAAATTATTGCATTTGCGACGGAGAAAAGAGTTTTTGGTATCTCGAAGAATAGATTTTGCACGATTCCGGGATGAAATATAAGTTGCGTGAGTTTCTGGAGTTTGAAGACGACGGTAATCCCTAAAGGCAGCATCCCTGCGGCGGATAGCACGAGAACAAGCAGAGTTAAACCAAGGTTTGTTAGGTTTAGTAGAAGGGAAAGAATATGGAATGTACGACTCCATGCCAGAGAGAATCACCTCAGTTATGCGCTCTGCACATTCTGAGGGACCCCTACCACGGAAACAGTAATCATTCCATGGAAAATCAGAGAAGTACGACCGCAAGTCAGACCAGTTAGTGGCACCGAAATGCCAGAAACGTCTCGCCGAAGGCGGGGCCGTTCTTGCGGAAGACTTGAAGAGACAGGACAAGATACGGAGATAAGAAGATGATCGGATGAACCCAGAGGAGGAAAGAGTTTAACAGTATAAGGAGAAGGATTAGAAGTTAGAAAAAAGGTCTAGAATGTTGGGTTCATCACCAAGACGGTCAGGGATACGGGTAGGGAGATGCACCAACTGCTCAAGGTTGTTCTGGATAGAAAATTGGAAGGCAAGTTCACCAGCTGGATCTTCAGAACTAGATGGAAGCCATTGGCGGTGGTGAACATTGAAATCACCTAAAATGATGATTTCGGAGAAAGGAGAAGAAGAAAGAATGTGCTCTATTTTGGAGTTAAGATAGTCGAAGAATTTTGGATAGTCTGTAGAGTTAGGAGATAAGTAGACAGAACAAATGAATTTAGTTGTAGAGTTGCAAGAAAGTTTAAGCCATAAAGTAGAGAATTCAGAAGACTCCAAATTAGAGACACGAGAACAGATATCATTGCGCACATATGCGCAACATCTACCTTTGGCTGAAAATTGAGGATAGAGACAGTAGGAGGAAACAGAGTAGGGTTTGCTGTCAGAGCACTCAGACACCTGAGTTTCAGTTAAGAACAAGAGATGAGGTCTAGAAGAAGAGAGGTGGTGTTCGACAAAGTGGAGATTAGAAAAAAGACCGCGAATGTTGCAGAAATTAATGAAAAACGAAGACCGTGCACCAGGACAAGTCGGCATAGAGGTCTTGGTGGCGCCAACCCCATCACCGGAGGCCACCAACTCCCAAGTGGTGATGGGGGAAGGAGTGGATGAGGGACTATGTTTGGAATCCGCCCCTCTTGGATTCTCCGAGGCAGATTTATGTTTCGCCATTTTTGATTAATTTAATAGGTAATGTAAGTGTAAGCGTTTGTAAATTTGTAGGACACATGTGAAGAAGTAGGAAAGTTGTGGGAGCATAGGCACTCCTACGAGTGAGTCAAGGGTAGACTAGAGACCCTCTGAGAAGATGAAACGCGAAAAGGAACGAACCAAAGGGCAACGGGGTGAAACGGAATGGTCTAGCCCATCCTATCACCCCGTGTGTTAAGCCCAGTGGGGGTACTTGCATCGCTTCGGATGGCGCTACATCCTCCCCCTATATATATATATATATATATATATATATATATATATATATATATATATATATATATATATATATATATATATATATATATATATATATATATATATATATATATATATAAGATGGAATTTATGAAAATACTTTTCATTTTAATTTATTCCCAAAGTTCCAAGTAGAAAAGGTATTAATTAACGAGTGTTTCACTAATATTTTCACACCCACTCTTCATTTTCTTACTGTACTCAAATAAAAAATGTACTTAAAACTTCCATATATAGGATCGCTTACATCTCGATTTAATATAAATATTCTTACTATAATTGAAACTACATTCCCCCAACGCCAATTCATTCTTATAAATTATAACTCCCTCTGAATTTATAGTTTCTTCAGACGTAAGGAATCTCACCCAATGCTTCTCAGACCCTCATTAATTTATTTATGTAAGTGTGCGAGCTGTTATGCGGCGTATGTAGGCCAAACTGGTCTACAGTTGAAAGTGAGGATTGATAAGCATAGAGGGGTTTCCTTAAGAACAGACCATATTCTTTGCTCTCCTGTACACTCTGCCATAAAAGGCTATGTACATACCCAGCCTTTTTCTTCATCTAATTTCTCTGTTCTTCAACATGCATCTTCTCTTCTTGATCGTAGGATTTTGAGGTTTTATATGGAAAAACTTATTGCCTATCTTTAAATGATGAAACTACTTCTATTGTCCTTTTCACTCAATAATGATGTCCATTTTCCAAAAATAGTTTAGCCTTTTTATCTTTATTATTTCAATATTAATATTATTACTTTATTTTTTATCATTTTATTGCAATTATTATTATTTTAAATATCTTATATATAGTTAATGAATTTATATTTTATTAATGAAGTGCATGACATGTCTCTCTCTTCAAGTTTGACAGAAAAGTTTTCAGCATCTGCAAAACTTCGTTCCTCTTCTTGCAGTATCCCTAACATCATGTTCTGGAAAAATAAAAGTTTGCTAACAAATCAAATGAATTAATGGTATTGTAGTAATTTGACAAACAAGAACCCTCAATACACCTTGCTTTGTCGTTATTACTATTGAAAAGTGAATATATAAGTAAATTATTGGGAAATAATAATGTGCAAAACTTTCAAACACTCTGTTCCTAAAACATATCAACAAACATGCAATTAAAAAGCCTAGTGGTACCTCCATTATTTGGCTGTCAGAAACCATAAAACCAAAAACGTGCTTAATTATTATCATTATTTTTATATATTTATTTTTTTGCAAGTTTATTTTACATCATTGCGCTCTTTAGCACCTTAATTTGATACATATGACATTTTGTGTCTAAACCATATAACAATAACAATTAGGATTAAAAAGTATATAACCATAAGTTCCTTTTCTATGGAGGTAATGATGAGCCTACCCTCACACTAGAACTGGGGAAAAATGGGAAAATAAAACTTACAGATGAACTGACAAAGTCTTCTATTTTCTTATTCAGGAAGTACGTTGAGGACGAAGGAGCACTTAAACGGCATATTCTATTGTGTATATATATATATATATATATATATATATATATATATATATATATATATATATATATATATATATATATATATATATATATATATATATATATATAATACTTATTACTACCTAGTTAGTTATTTAAGGTGATTTCTCTGGATCTCATAGTCTCTACCATAGCATAATGAAAGTTACCACAACGTTGTAAAAGTATTTTTACTATACAAGATGAAAGAGAACAAAGAATAAAAGATATGAATTTTGGAGAAACCATATTAAATTGTGTAGTTAATTCAAGTTTTGAAAAAGGTAATACTAAAAAGTATTTTTTCGGTAATTTATAAGTACCATTTAAAAAAAATCAGTCAGCTAATAAGGCACGATATCAGTGAAAGCAACCTGATCGAGGGTAATGTTTGGGATAATTCATAATTTTAAAATTTTTACTTTTTCCTGAGTAATTCCTATAAAAGTAGTGAAAATGAATTTCGTTTTTTTCTAATTTCCTTCCGAGATCAGGTCAGTATTTTGAAATTTTCCTATTTCTATCACCCCCTTCCCCAACCTAAAACAAATGCTGATTCAAGAACGAAATTAATTAAATAATTAAAAAAAAAAAAAATGTTACCATCTTTGTCTTTTTCATCACGAATTTCTTCAATTTTCGATTACGTCTTTCATAGTTTCAGAATGTCTTGAAACAAATTTATGTTGCATTGATTTCAAAGGCTTCGACAACTTTATTCGAGACTCTCAGAATATCTTGAACATTTTTAATATTGGAAATTCGAGTAAATTCCTGAAATAATTATTAATAAAAACTACATAAAAATAGTGAAGTATCCTATGACCAAGTTTTCCTAAGGCTAATTTTTTTATAACCAACCTTATACTGTGTCTTTAAAATGGAGTAATGTAACTTTTTTACCTTTTACTTTTAGAGTTAGTTCATATAATTTAAAATAAATTATTGTTTTAAAAGTATGAGTAATATCCAAATATGAAAGAAAAATTATTATAAATTCTGTTCTCCTACATATGTATTAAGAAACTATGAAAATCTTGAATTATCTACCTCATTTTCATCTTTGAGCCAAGGCCAGGTTTCAATGATTTCAGCTATTGGAGAGTGATCAACAACAATTTTCTGTCTCTATCAGATAATGTCGCCGTCATCGAAGAATTAACTTTATCAAAGTTTGGACGTAGCTTCTTAAATTCGGGTTTAAAAAACTAAGTATGTTCTCTAATTGTAGAATCATTTTCACAAAAAAATTAAGGAAAAAATTTTTTTATAATTGAAATGTGCGCAAAATAATAACAATAATAATAATAATAATATTACTATTACTATTATTATTATTCTCATAAAAGAAATTTTTGCACTTTTTCCTGTTATAAATTCTTACTCATCTCACGCAAAACTAAATTATACATAATGTTTTTAAATGACAAAAGTTCTCCACACGTCGCTGACTAATTATTTAAGATAACTAGTAATGATGATATGATGGACTGAGAGTTACATTTGTCGTAAAGTTTTTACGCCCATAATAATTAATAAAAAGAAATAATATAAATGTTAATAAATAATCGTATAATCGTACGTCCGACAGCTATGTACTATTAAGACTTCAACTTGATCTTGCTTTCACGGAGTTCGAATATCGTACCTTTCCAATCGCTGAAACGAATTAATTTTTTTTTTAAATTTATTTATGATTTATGAATTTAAATTTAGTAATTTGTTTATTTATATTTAATATTGATTTTTAATAATTGTCATATTAATATATTGCAGTCAAATAAATAATAAAGAATTATAAATAAATCGTACGTGATTGATAAAATTTTCCACCTTGGGAAGGGAGAGTTTTGTCAGAATATTCATTAATATTCTTTAGGTTATATGACAAATTGAAATCATTTCTTTCTTTATTATAAATTTGTCTAATTCTGATAAATGAATTATTTCTATTAATAAAACCCTTTATATTTTAATATAAAAATTATAAGTACGATCGTAGAGGAGATATTGACTCCTCTTTATTTCATATAAATTTCTTTAATGGCATCGAGTTATTTTTTTTTTGGTAGTTGTCATTCTTTTTAATTTTCAATTTTCTTATATAAATTTCATAGATGATTTTATCAACTCATATTTGGTAAATAGGAACCAAAATAAATAAGGTTTCTTTTAAAGAAAACGTAAGTTTGAAACTTAGCTAATAAAATTAATATTAGTTATTTTGTGGCAAGTGAAGTCAAAATATATTTGACAAAACATTTAAAACTTTAATATGTTCTGATAGGATAGGAATTGAGGTGAAATCTCCTCAATTTAAATCAGAGAATATATAGTTGAATGATTTAACATCTAATTTTAATCATAATTGGAATAATTAATATTTTTTAAAGTATTCAACCTGAAATACAAACACAGTTGACATTTTATAGAAGTGAGAGTTAGAGACACCAGCTTTCGGTCAACGTGTTCGGTATAAAAAACAATTTTGAAGGCAAATAGTAACCTTGTAACCAGGTGCCTTTATAGTTGACCCAGTTTTAGCAGCTGAATTGAACTGCTGGGGTGTGGTCATTTAAAAATTAATTTATGGCCTTTAATTAATTTGATATGTAAGAGATGAGTATCTAAATAATTATTAATGATACAGTTAATATATCTTCTTATATTAATACTAATTTGAGAGTGAACCGTATATCTAAAGGTTATATATATATATATATATATATATATTATATATATATATATATATATATATATATATATATAATAATATATATTATATATATATTTTTTTTTTTTTTTTTTTAAATAACCTAAAAATAACATAGTGATATTCATGATTAAAGTGAAATGTCATTAACTGAAAATATATTCTAATAATATTGGTAATAGTTAACCAGTCCAGTTATATTTAAGGACAATTTCTTTTAATATATTACCAAAGTTATTAACTTAACTAGGAGTTAAAACAGTGTGTAAGTTTGATTTGGAGATGGTAAGAAATATTTACTATTTATTTTCTTCCAATAATTAATTTAAATAATTACTTACTCACCTTAATTCCTATTTAAACAGAAATTTCCATTTAAGGAAATTTAACCCTAAAAGTCTATTTGATCTTTCATAAATACTGAACTCAATATTCTATTAATTTTAAATATTGACTTTTTTTTAACAATATTTTCTTTTATTGTCCTTTTATTAATTTATTGTATTTTATTGATTTATTTATTTGGGGACAAACAGGTTAAATAATATTTATTTCCTTTTTTATGATTTTATTGTTTCATTTACTATTTTTCATTTTGATAATTTTATAAGTTCAGATACTGCCCAATTTTATTTTCCTAAGGTGACCTTATTATCAAATTTTCACGGAAGTGACAGATGTTTGCACCCCAAGTTTTTCATTTATAGGCTGTACTTCTCATTTAGTAGGAGAATTCAGATATTCATCAAGACACATCTTTCAATAGGATTCCATTATTGGTTCTGAGGAAGATCAATTTGACAATAAACAAAACTTAAGTTGTTAGAAGCTAAGTGACAATTATAACTTGATTTTCTTTCCTATTTTCTTTACCTCGGGTCATCAACAATTATATTTTTAATTCCTTAATATTATTATTATTATTATTATTATTTAATTAAATTTTTTATTGGTTTTAAAAAAAAGGGGGGGAATTTGGTGTTTGTATCACAATTGCTTATTGGTATACGGATGAAGGAAGTAAAAGTATATTTACTCATTGGTAAGTTGTTTCATTTCGTGCTCTACTACTAAACGGATATTTTGATGAACAACAAACAGACTTCATTATAACATTTCTAAAAAAAATTCCCATCACCATTGTCAGACACAAATTCTAATTTTGCACATTAGTCTTTAAGTGATAAATAGAATATTCTGAATCGTATTAACCTGTGAGAGTAATGACAATGGTTTTAACATCTATAATATCAGTAGTAGTAGCAGAATTGTAGTATGCTTAATATTTCTTTGTGATATTTTAGTATGTGGTATGGTCAAGTAATAAAATGAAAAATAAATAAATTTGTAAAAAATTTACCAAGTTCTCTTCCAGGTAAATAATTTGTTAAGCTCCAAACAGCAGATCTTTTGTTTGGAGGAGACATAGGAGTTTCATCCATGGGCCCATTTTTCCTCTTCTTTACTAGATTATAGGAATAATTTTCAGGTGTCTATGGCGATGATTTTGGAAATAGGTAATTATTTTATCTTTCCGCAGTTCTTTTCTAAAAGTAATTCAAATTTATTTATGTTCTCATCATCTTGAAGTATACAACACAGTATAAATGTTTCTTTGGTATTTAATATTTTTCCCCAGAGATTTTACTACAAATGAGTAATAAGGTT
>SEYY01006765.1:12500-47500 GCA_009176605.1 Armadillidium nasatum | reverse complement strand
ATCATCATTATATTTGTATTGGAATAAATAACTAATTTTAAAAAGGACAATGCATTTTGATGTTAATGTTTTTAAAGTATAATGGTATAAATTTTTACATTGACATACATTTGGATTATACATTGTGATATTTTTAAATTTTTATTGGCAAATCTTGCTCTATAATGAAAGTATTAAGTACGTAAAATTTACATCTATTTTTTCTAATACTCATGTACAATTAAAAAAAAGGAATGGGGAATGATCTTATACACTTCTAATGCAGTGCCATCCAAATGAGAACCCAATAATGGAACCATGCCCTCTGAAGATTAGGATATATCGCAGCACTGTATGCCTCATACCGGGAGAAAAATTGAATTAAGGTTTCACCTGAATTGATACGAAACTTTCCAGGAGGAATCACCTTAGGTTTACGATCTAATGAAAGAGTTTGCACTAGGGAGGTCATAGATTGAATTAAGTTAGTATTCTATTGTATTAGGGTATGTAATGTATGTGTATCAATAGAGTTACCATTAGAGGTATTCAACACTTGGGGATTCAAATTTGGATTGTTAGGAGGATTCGCCTCCGAAATTGGGGTTTTATTATTTTCCAATTGGGAATTCATGTCGACGTGAGGAGTCATATCGTCAGTCATTGTGGTGAGTAATTCCAAGATTGAACAAGTGGGAATGGAACCCAATAAATGGCAACGAGTGTGACAGAAAACTCAGCAACAGAGCAAGCCACCACAAAGGAAACTACGCTCTGCTACCAATTATGTTGTGGATTATAACCACTAAAACAAGACAAGAGCACTCACCCTTTGATAATGATGAGACTCCTGTTCTCAGAAGAAGACTTGTTGCTATGTCCTTGAATAGAAACGGTCAAGTTGCTCTTAGTAAAAAATGAGATGTGGAAAACTATTCCTCCCCAGGAGAAGCCATCAACCCTATTACTGAGTGAAAAGAAAATGTACTGTCATTAGAACTAGAATTCTGTTATATGATTGGCTAAATAAAATTGTTACTCACCACAGAAGTCCCTTTTAAGACTGTCGTCCAAAATAATTAGTATATAAACCAGTAAGAACTAAACACCAAGGTGAATAATTCTTTCGGATAAAAATATATTAATAATAAGAATTTACAAATTTGACAGCCCTAACCAAGATATATATATATATATATTATATATATATATATATATATATATATATATATATATATATATATATATATATATATATATATATATATATATATATATATATATATATATATATTATGAAAGTCTCTTTACACATATATATATATAAGGGAGGATCCTCCATAAACTCCAAAAAAAGAATAATAATAATAATAATAATCCTAACTTAAATAAATTTCTCAAATAATAAAAAGTAATGGATATTAATAAATAATTAAATGAATGTTAATTAATAAAATATAAATATAATAATACTAAAATAATAATAAAAATTTGATAATAATAATAAGGGTAATAATAATATACTATAATAATATGAGTATAGATATAACAATAAATGATGTAACTTTAATACCAATGATAAATTTTTTTTAACTTTTTTTTGTATGTAATAAGATTTCACAAATACTAGTAACCAATCAAATATAATAAATTTAATATTAAAAAAAAAAAAAAAGTAATAATGTATCGATAAATAAATATTTTTTTATACAATACTCTTTCTAAGAAGTCTCCATCCACGGACACAACCTCTTGTTGATTATAGTTTTTAAGGTTTAAATCCTTATTCTTTTATACATATATACACTATCAAAAAATATATATATCACTAAAGTGCAACAAGAAATTTTTTTCTCTGTAGCACCAAGCTAATTACTTATAAATAAAATTTGCCTTTTTAGTCAATTTGTCTTTAGTTTTCGTTCATGCAATTATTATACCTTTTAGTCACGTTCTTAGTACATTATAATCATCAATTTCTTTATTTTTAGGAGGGGAATTGATGGAAGTAAAATCAGTAGCTAAGGTAGGCCTTGGGAAAAATTAAGTATAAAATGATGTTACTTATTTTTTTTTTTTTTTTTTTAATTTTTATAAGAGGACCACAGATACTACCTTTGGGGAAACAATTTTTTCTTGGATTTTTTTCTTTCATATGTTCTTCCTTCCCCTTGTCGGGAATATCTTTTCTTCTCCCTTTTAGTTGATAAGCAAATGGAACTTGTTTCCTCCAGTTGCAAGATGTTGTCAATGGCTGAATGCTTCCTGAACTCAGACCTAATAAACAAACAATATCAAAAAGTATTTGTTTCCCCCCCCCCCCTATTTTTCCCCGATAAACAAAAAATCAATTGTTTTCTTTACAAATTAATTAACACTCAAATAGTTACGTTATAATTGTTCTAAATTCTGTCCAATCTATTTATTTAATTTATTTCATCAGCTTAATTAAGTCTTAATTTATTTTGTAATTACATTTATGTTAATTTATTTTAAAAATTTTCACTTAATTAATTAAATATCATTATCAATTCACATAGGCACTTACCTAGAGATCTGGGGATATATATATATATATATATATATATATATATATATATATATATATATATATATATATATATATATATATATATATATATATATATATATATATATATATATATATATATATATATATTCCAAAAATCCAAACTATCTTGTTTTTGTTTTTCTATTCTTTCTTTCAAAAAAAATCTTTTTCTTTCAAAAATCTCAAAAAAAATCGTTAATTAAATTTTAATTTTCCTATGGGAAGAGAAACAACTAATAATTGTTTCAATATATATATATATATATATATATATATATATATATATATATATATATATATATATATATATATATATATATATATATATATATATATATATATATATATATATATATATATATATATATATAAAATCATACAAAACAGTAAATTGTACCTTGCATCAGAATATACAGATTGTTCTCGTTCCAAAATATTTTCTTCACTTTTGCATTCAGCATTTAAATACTTTAAGGTTAAAATATGATATTTATTTTTCCTTCATAGCACTTATACAAAACTAATTCATCAGTATTGATAATATCAGCTGAACTGCACATATAATAATTATTTGCTGCTTCAACAGCATGTGAATTAAAATGCCTTAATTATTCAATAGCCTTTAATTTTTGACGTACTAAATATATATTTTCTTTTCTTATAATACGTTTTATGGCAGCAAACCTACAAATATCATCATAAAATTCTGTTATCAATGCACATCCAACATTAAAAATTATTCCATTTTTTGATGTAACCTTGGAAGCACTAAATACTAGCATATTTCCATCAGAGTGTAAAGATAGAATATTTTGTCAATTTTCTGGCGATAGATCTAAATTTATAAACCTTCCATTAGTGATCTCTATATTTTTAATCAAATATTTATCAGCATTTAATAGGTACAATGTAATATTCCATGTCTTACAGCCAAAGAATATGATATATATTTTTCATTCTTTGATGACTGTTACATTTCTTTAAAATCTAAATGTTTCCCTTCATATCGTATTGTACTGTGTAAAAGGGATGGTCCAAATTTAAACAACTGATTTGGAAAATGAATAGCCTGGTGAAATTTTGGGGTAAACTTCCCATTTGGAAACTCTTCCAATAAAATTTTTTTAAAATGACTCTATGAAATTACTTAAGTGAATTTAATTTACCACATGCACAAATATTGAATAATATTAATCAAAATTAATATTGTATCCCATATTCTGTCATTGATAGAAACCATATTACCAACCAGGAATGGAAATACCTTAAGTAAACACCATGGTTGTGAGGCTGTTTGCTTTACTTTAAAATTCTGGATGTCTTCTGACGTAGCTGATAGTTTATTAATTATATCTGGTTTGGAATATTGTAAATTTAAAATTCTTTCGTTAAAATATTTCAAAGTGAACCGTATACTTTTTAAAGCAAAACAAATAAATTCATTCAATACATATAGAATAATCACTTCAAACTAATCATGAGCAATGTCAATCGGCAATCCATCAATAATATGGAAATATTTAAGGTCTTTAAAAGGTGAACATCCAATAAGCCCATACAATTTAGCATCTGCATCCTTACTCTGTCTATTATATGCAACACTGGTTCTTAAAGTGCAGTCATTCTCATGTACAACAATTTTTCTTTCCACTTTGGTTATCAAACATCTCCTACATGCTCGATGTGAATTAAAGGAATCAAACCTTCCCAGAGCATGTACTGTTAAATTATCAGCACTAATGAATGATACAGTTCCTTTAAAGCAATGAATGCATAACATTATTTTAACCACTTTGATTCCTTCAGTTTCCAAAGCTTTTATATTTGTTAAAAATGGTACTTAAATGGTACTTATTGGTTAAAAATGTACTTCACTAAGATGGTTTTTTATTAATGAAGCATTGCAAATTAATACTAATTGTATAGTGTGCAAAGCTGATCTATATTTGGGTCTCATATTTCCCAAAGAAAAATACAAAAGCCATTTTACTTTGCTTAACTACTTTCTAGAGCATTTCCAAGAGTAATATCATCATAATAAAGTTGAATTTGTAATTCTGTTGGATTATGAGGAAATAAGTTCTCAGTATAATTTCTATCACAAAAATATTGAATATAGCTGAATTCTGAAGGATGACATAAAAGTATCTCATTTAATACTTCATCATAATAAAGAAGGCCAACAAAATCAAATAAATGAAATTGAAGACGAAACATTCAGATATTATATATATATTATATATATATATATATAATTATATATATATATATATATAATATATATATATATATCTATATATATATAAATATATATATATATATATATAATATAATATAATTTTATTTTTTTTTTTTTTTATATTTTTATATATTATTTTATTTATTATATATTATATATATATATATATATATATATATATATATATATATATATATATATATATATATATATATATATATATATATATATATATATTATATATATATAATTATATAAATTTAAACCATAGTGAGATAAATTGAGTTTTTAAGACCTAATGGTTACAAAAGAAGAAGAAGAAAAAGTCAAATCACAAAAAAAAAAATGGCTAGCTTTGGGCATATAGCTGAATTGAGGACTACAACGTGTAACTTAAGTTTATGAGTGAAAACTTAATTTATATCATGGCAGCTATTAACATTAATTAATAAAATAGCCCAAAACCAGTGGCTTATTTATTTACAAAGGACCGGTCCTAAGAAGCTTCAGAAATTATTAACTATAAATAAGGTGAGGAATTTTCTGTATTCTTTGTGAACCCTAGGTACTAACTTTATTATTATCTCACTGTATTTAAATGTAAATTAATTAATTATAAATTATTTTTTATACGATATTCCGGTCTTCTTTGATTATTTTACTTTCATAATATAGTGGACAATTTCCTCAATAAGTAATCTTAATAAACTTAACTTAGGACCATGCTAGAGTTGAGTTGACTGGGTAGTAAAATATTCATTGCATAATAATATTTTTTCGTAAGGATGACATAAAAGTATCTCATTTAATACTTCATCATGATAAAGAAAGGGTTAAAATAGGAATGTACTGTATTGAATTCATACTGGTCTTATCAAATGTGTACCAAACTAGACATACCATCTGAGAATTTGATCGTAAATAATTGCAGTATTTAAGTTATAAATATCAGAAAAATGTTGCAAACTGTATTGCTGATTCATATTCCTAAACAAAATCTTATTTTTAATTCTACTGAGAAGACTAGAAAATGAATAGCCTGCATAAGAACAAACATTCCGTGGCACCTTATATACTTCCTTCAGATTAATAAAGAAATTGAATATTTCATAGTCTATATCAAATGCACGTACAAACTGATCATCATCATAATCACATATTTTATTTTCTCATAATTTTTCTGGGTCAGGATAGTACAATAAGTGTTGCTAAAAGTTAAATCGGAATTCATTCTACAATGTTTATTATAGTATAATGAGTGATGTTTCATAATTTGGTGCTTTAAACACTTTACATTTCTGTAAACTTTTTTTCAATTATTGTCATTACAAATAATTTAAGGATTTGAAAGATACTCATGAAATTGTGTATAATGAGAGGTTAATAAGCTGAATGACAAAAATGAAGACAAACACTGACAGCAAGAAAATACTTCTGACATTTTTCGAAGAAAAAAAATTATACCTTGAATTTAAATTTTGATAAAACTAGATATTTAGTTTGGATTCCTGATATATATATATATATATATATATATATATATATATATATATATATATATATATATATATATATATATATATATATATATATATATATATATATATATATATTGAAGTTAAAATTTATTTTTTTTTTTGATATGTCATTAATTTATTGATTGTACAATTTACAATTTTTCTTATTATATATATATATATATATATATATATATATATATATATATATATATATATATATATATATATATATATATATATATATATATATATATATATATATATATATATATATATTCTGGAGGTCTCTAGAAAAGTGCTTATAAAGGTTAGATGGAAATGGCGCTAGTCCCACTGAAAGGGTGAAAACCCTATTTGTTGAGTTTAAATAAAGTTTAAGGATTGGCACTGAAACCAATGAGCCAAAAAACCTGATCTAGAGCCCTCTAAGATGGAGACTTTTATGAGCTGATGGTCCCACTGACAGGGTGAAAACCCCTTGCAGGGAGAAGATGAAGAATATATATATATATATATATATATATATATATATATATATATATATATATATATATATATATATATATATATATATATATATATATATATATATATATATATATATATATATATATATAGTAGTAGTAAAAGAATGACCTCAATGTAGGCTTTATTCAAATCTTAATGAGACCTATAAAATAACATTAAACAATAATAATAATATACTAACCAATAACAATAATAATAATATATCAACTAATAATATCAATAACATCAGGATTTTACAATATTTTCATACCTTAAGTGTTTTATAAAGGAGCGAACTTATTTCGCAATTAAACCTCTAAAATAATGCATACAAAGTAAAAATGTTTTAAAAGTAGTTGGTTTATTATAGACCGGTATTACACAATATATATCATTCAACCCCTCTAATAATTACAAAAGTAGGAATTATTAAAGATTTAATCGATTTACTTCACATATGATTCTAGTTGAACGAAGAACCTCCTGACAGATGTTTGGGGCTGATTCTGAAGTATTCTGGGTAGGTTCATCATTACTTTCTCCAATCTCCTCAATTTCATTGTGATGAGGAGTCTCAACAGGAAAATTCTCAGAAGATAGCGCCGATTTATCAGAGGAACTGAGTAGGGATGTAGATTCTGGAGTAGGAGCCAAGTCTCGTATTGAAACAGTGTCCTCTCTTCCATTGGGAAAACGAACATGCGCGAACGGAGAGGATTTGCTTCCAATAGTTGGACCTCTTCAACCAAAGGATCATCCTTACACCTAACCTACTTCCTGAGAAAGACACTTCCTGGTTCAAACCAACCAACTTGGCAAACTCAGTCATAAAGAAGTTTTCCTAGGAAAATTAAATAGACGTTCGTATGGAGTTGCATTAGTTGCAGTACAGAGTAAGGAAGGAATAGAATGGAGAGCATCAGGTAACATAAGTTACACCTCTTGATTGAAGTGCCAATGATACAGTCTTCCATACAATTCCGACGTATCTCTCACATTGACTGTTTCCAGTAGGATAGTAAGGTGTGGACCAAGTAGTCGAGAGTCTTTGTTTTAGTAGAAAATTCTTTAGCTGGGAGGACATAAAAGCTGACCCTTTATCTGAATGTACATAGTCTGGATGTCCAAAAGTAGAGAATAATTTAGTGAAACCCTTAATTTCAATATCCGTAGATATATCTCTATAAGGAAAAGCAAAGGGAAATCGAGAATATTCGTCTACAATGATTAATAGATACTTGGAGGTGTTACATGATAAGGGACCCTTAAAATCAACACAAAGTCTATCAAAAGGCTTCATTGCTCTTATTAAGCGTTGCTTTTTAGGTTTATAAAACTGAGGTTTTAACTTCAAACATGTCTGACAAGAGAAACCGTTCGTTTTACGTCTTCAAGAGAAAAGGGAAGATTCCTACTACGAATGAAATGAAATATTCGAGTTACACCTGGATGACACAACGACTTATGTATGTATTTTAAGATCATCTAAATGATTAGCAGAAGCGCAAACAGTTCTCGAAAGAGCATCAGCAGCAGTATTCAATGTTCCAGGACGATATCTCACTTCGAAAGAGTATGACATTAGTTCAGTTCTCCATCGTAGTATCTTTTCATTTTTTATTTTTTTTGTGATTAGTGTTGAACATGAAGGATACAGATTTTTGGTCTGTCACTAAGATGAAGTTTCTTCCAATCAAAAAATGATGCCATCGCTTTACTGACTCAACAATAGAATAAGCCTCCTTTTCAACTGAACTATGATTCCTTTCTGACCTACTTAAAGATCTAGAGAAAAAGGCCACAGGTCTTCCATCTTCATTTAGAGTAGCGCCTATAGCTGTATCCGAAGCGTCAGTCTCAACAGTGAAAGATAATGATTCATCGATTTTCAATTTTACAGATTTCATTATCGATCCTTTTAAGTCGTTGGTTGCCTTCACAACCTCTTCGTTTAAGGGAAATGAAGCATCTATTAAAGGTCGGATTTTATGTGAAAATCCTTGGACCCACTTAGAATAATACGCAAAAAGACCCAACATACGAAAAAGACTCTTCTTTGACGTAGGTACAGGCATGTTTTTCAGAGGTTCCAAACGATTAGATCGGGGCTTATTTCGATTTGAGTCACCTCATACCCACGCAGCCTGACAGCCTCTCTTGAAAACACACATTTGTCTTTGTTTAATGTCATGTTATTACTTTTTGCAATTTCGATAAATTTTTTGTAAATTCTTATCGTGTTCTTCTTGACTAGAATCACATATAGTCACGTCATCCAAATAAGCGAAAGTTCCTTTCAAGTTATTCGAACGAATTATGTCATCCATAATCCTTTGAAAACAAGCAACACCATTAGTTAATCCAAAACTAAGTCATTTAAATTGATAAAGATTACCATTAGCCTCAAATGCTGTAAAAGCTCTGTCATCAGTATGAAAGGGAATCAAATGGTACACAACTTTTCAAATCAATAGTACTGAATATTTTGTAGTGAGCAACTTTGTTTACGATCTCTTCAACATTCGGGAAAGGATAGGCATCCAAATACTTAAATTTGTTGATCGTTTCGAAATAGTCAACAACAAGGCGTTTCTTCTTTGTCTAGTGAACTACTACAACTTGAGCCCTCCAAGGAGAATGACTTGGCTCAATAATATCTTCCAACAACAAACGATCAATTTCGATCGAGATTTAGTAGCTATAGGATGACAGTCAGGTGATAAGTTTGAAAAGACCTTTTGAGAAGGAATAGCAAGAGCAGCCAAAGCACAAATTTTAAGTTCACACTGAGGTACTCCTTAAATAATGCTAACATTTGAATGTTCCAGCTGTTGTAGACGTCCACCGTTCTTCCTTTAAATCTATAAATAGTGGTGTTCCTCAAAGATCTATTCTATCCCCAACTCTTTTTCTAATTTTCATCAATGGGCTCCTTCTCTCTGTTACTTCGTCTCCTATCCACTTCTATCCCGATGACTCCACCTTTCATTACTCCTTTCAACTTTAAAGTTAATTGATGGGAGAAGAGTGACCTTGGAGCAACTGACCTCTGATCTTTCTCACATTTCAAATTTGGGCAGAGAAAACATAGTTGTTTTCAGTTCCTCAAAAACTCAGTTCTTCCATCTTTCTACTTGACACAAACTTCCACACAACTATGACATCTTCGAAAACACTCAACTCAAACTTTCATCTGTCCTCAATATTCTCGGTGTTTCTTTTTCTCGTGATTTTTCTTGGAAGAAAGAGGGATGTTATGAGGCGCTTTCAGGATTTTTTCACTCCACCCCAGTTGCTTGCTCATTATAGGGGTGTTGTTCGCCCCTATATAGAGTACGCTTCTCACATCTAGGGTGGTTCCACACATACAGCTCTTCTCGAAAAGGTAGAGTCTATGGCTTTTCGTTTTATAGACTCTTTTGCTCTTACATCTCTCTTCAAGCTCTTTCTGCCTGTCGAATTGTTGCGTCACTATCTCTATACTATCGTTATTATAATAGACACTGCTCTTCTGAACTCTCACACGCATACCTCCTCCATTGCGAATGGCTTGTGCAACACGACTTTCTACACAGTCTCATCCTTTCTCTGTCCAACTTTCCGATCCCAGACTTAACCGCTATGCTCAATCCTACATGTCCTATACTGGTAAAATCTGGAACACCCTCCCTTTATCTGTTTTCCCAAGTTCCTTCGATTTGCACACTTTTAAACGTCGTGTATCGGGTCACGTCGGCCATTAGTGACCTGATTTCTGACATTTCCCCAACTCTGGTGGATATTGGTAGGCTTCTGGCCTTTGCCCACCAGAGAATATATATATATATATATATATATATATATATATATATATATATATATATATATATATATATATATATATATATATATATATATATATATATATATATATATATATATATATATATATATAATTGCAAAATTAATGTTTTATTATATCTTATTTCAATTGCAGTCGTTATTTTTATACATGTAATGTAATACATTGCCCTAAACAGAGGTTAATTATATGACAATAATAATACAATAATAAGAATAAATAATAATATTTATTGAATCGTCAAGCAGAAAAAAAATCATTCCTTTAAATATGGAAAATGATAAAAAAATCTCATTTTGATTGTGAAAAAGAAACTGCCTTTCAAAAAAATGGATTCCTGACTGAGAACCGTTTTTAAATAAAATAAATAAATAAATAAATAAATAAATATAAATATATAAATAGTTTTCTTATTCCATTACTTATCTTTCGAGCTATTCCAAAGATTTATGCACATTATTATTGTTATTATATTCCCGAAATGAGATATCAAACGGAATACATGAGCCGTATAAATGTTTATAGAAAAAGCTGGACAAAAATTCTCATTTATTTATGTAGAACATAAATACAAACCTTTATAAGAGCTTTCAATAATAATTACTCGTAGTTTGAGATTTATTCCATAATGTGGAAAACATGCTCTTTCTTTAGTTTATAACAAAAATTATATATATATATATATATATATATATATATATATATATATATATATATATATATATATATATATATATATATATATATATATATATATATATATATATATATATATATATATATATATATATATATATATATATATATATATATATATATATATATATATATATATATATATATATATATATATATATATATATATATGTGGACCGACCGGGGCTGGAATTTGGCCGGGGCCGGGGTTGCCTAAAATTTGTATAGAGGTCAAAAGCACTGAAATTTTACTTTAAAAAAATTAGATATAAATTTAATTGAGGTTTATTTAATTATACGAAAGGCGTAGAAAAGCCAACATTCATTTATATTAATGGTTATAGCATTTTCTCCGAAAAAAATTCAGAAAATTACGGATTTTGAATAATTAAATAGTATCTTACCTAAAAGTAAAAACTAAAAATAAAAAAAATTTTTTAAAAATAAAAAAAAAAAAAAAAATTTTTTTTATTATATTATATTATATTTGTATTTACATTAGTATCTTACCTATGTAAAGCTGTTAAATCACTATTATGAAAGAAAAAAAATTTCTATTTTTTTATTTTTGTACTTTTTAGGTTTGAAAAAATGTAAGATATAAAATTATCAATATAATCTGTATTTATACATATTGTTATTTTATTGCTATGTATCAAACTTCTATCAATTTGCTGCATTATTTAAAAATTATTATTTTGTTCATACTTTCAGTCAATATAGTTAAAAGATCAGCTTCAGCAGTATGGGAGTACTTTACAATGTTTCAGGATAGGCTCGAAATAGCTAAATGTAGCATCTGCAGTCAGAAAATTAGAAAAGAACCTCCGGTGCCACAAGTAAAAAATTTTCAACTAAATCTTATGGGGTATCAAAAATCAAAACACAAAGATGAACATTCACTAGCAGAAAAGGAGCGGTCAAAAGAAACAGAAAAAAGAGAAAATATTAAAAAAGCAAGAAGAAGAATCTTAATTTTCTTATATTTTGTTTGAAATTTTTTTATAATTATTATTTGATTGATTGAGCCGAAATTTTCAGGGTATATGCATTTTTTTTTACAAAGTTCTGAGTTGATTTCGAGCATTTTTCTGAGTCTATAACGATTTGAAAGTTATTTGGACACAAAGTTGAAAAAAAATGAATAGCGTGGTCAAACCACTGGTCCACATGAGCTAAAAATTTAATGAATAATCTTGGCCCCAATTTCTTGCATTGGTGAGAACTGATTTATGATATCACATCTAGAAAAAAAGGTACAAGCACTTGAAATTTTTTTTTGCAAAAATCGTTCCCTTTTTTAAAAAAATTATTTAAAAAATAAAACGTACCTACTAATTTCTTTATTTTTGGATATTCTTTTGAGGAGGAACAGGGCAACATTATATATATATATATATATATATATATATATATATATATATATATATATATATATATATTATATATATATATATATATATATATATAATATATATATATAATATATTATATTATATATTATATATATAAAAGTTTTTGTAGGCAATGGATCTAATCTTATGACAAATGAGTTGGAAACTAGCACCACGCATTGGTTCACTTTTTAATACCGTAGCTAATCTTTCGTAGGCCAGAAAAAAACTATAATAATTATATCTTGAAGTTGGCAATGAAAAATCCAAGCCCAGAGTGAGCAAGAGTTTCTCTCGTTTAGACAGAACATAGTTAGAAAAATTCTTAATTACCAAATCTGGATCCCTATCAATGTAGGGGGTGAAATATTCAGTCTTCTTAATTTAGAGCAATGTACATTCTCAATGCGCGTGCGCAGCCTGTTCATATTGTCTCTAATAGTTGTTGAAATGCACACGTAATCCAAAAAAGGACAAAGATTGACGAGCTTCATTTTTGCTAGCTTTCTCCAAAGTAATATAGTTGGTGATGAGTCTGTAATTTGTATTTGATTTGATTTTCCAACAATATATTTAAAATATCGTTGTATAGATGTGTTGTATAAAGTGACAGGCGGTAAAATTTAACTTGTAGAAAATTAGGTACTATCAAGTTGGTTTGACAAGTTCAAAGGGACTTTAGATTGAATTCTGCCTTAGTTAGTTTATTGCAAAGGTCATCCCATTGACGAATATATTATAAATTAGTTATGACGTATTTATTTTTAATATTAAGATAAATTGTATTGCCACTTTTGAGCTTAATTTTAATTATAGGTTGGTAAAATATTTGGCTGGAATCTATGAAACATTTTGTATCCACATTCTCTGTATATAACTTCCAAAAGTTTGTTCCACATTTATCCTCTCTTCCTATTTCCAACTTTTACATATTCAGATTTGACATTCAATCATTATTTTCTAATATACCCTTGAAACTCACTCTAGATTTAATAATTCAGCATGTTTTCCTACATAATACGACATTTCATGATTTAAACAAAGATATTTTCTCTTCTCCTTAATTTGGTTACATCAGATATCTTCTTTATTTTTAATCAGACAATTTTTAAACAGTTAGATGGTGTTGAAATAGGCTCACCTCTTTATCCTATCTTGACTAATTTCTTTTTTAATCACCAAGAAAACTCTTATCTTTCCACATCTTTGAATACTCTCCTCCTGGTGTTCTATAAATTGTAGGTCCATGACATTTTTTGAATCTTCACTTCCATTGACAATTCTCAAATGTTTCTTGCTCCCATCAATTCTTTAGCTCCTATTATTAAATTCACAATAGAATTAAAATAGAACAGTACCTTATTATATATTGATGTTTCTATCGCCAAAACTTCCAATGTATATTACAATTGTCTTTAAAAAACCAGCGTTTACCCCATCCATTACCAATTTTTAAAGATCATCCACTATCAAATACAAAGTGAATTCTATTCTCACAATTCTGCACAGAACAAACATTTCATCAACATACCATATTTTGCACAATGTTCTCAATCTTCTACAACAATTTTTTTTGTCTCCATAATTTTGCTGATATTATAGTAACTAACCATGTATTCCGTTTTTTACAATCTAAATATCAACCTCTCACTAATATTCCCTCTGTTATCAAGAAGATATGTATTTCTCATTTCCCTATTATGATCTTTTATCTATCATTATGAATGCACAATTAAGGAATCTTTATCCATAATTTTTTTTCCAATATAGAATTTTGCTTCACTAATTCCTCTTCATTTAAAGTTTCTTTTTTTCACATATAAGTGAGTTTTACCGTATCCTCTCAGGGCGTCTGTTGAGTATATATACTCCTGTCCCTTATGCTCAAAGGGCTGTATAGGTTTCACAGTCAGACGTCTCTGGAAAAGAATCTGGAAACATCAAGGACTTTTATAACGTACATCACTTCCTCTCACATTTTCTCCACTTTACAATATTTGAAATCAAACACGGATCTGTCACAGTTTACACAGAGTACAACATTTTTCAATCTTGGACTCTAATCTACATTTGCATTCATAAATCGGAGTCTGAATTGAATAACTATCAAGCAGCTACACCACTTCATATTACTATATACATATATACATATACATATATATATATATATATATATATATATATATATATATATATATATATATATATATATATATATATATATATATATATATATATATATATATATATATATATATATATAGTCCTAATAAAATAATTCAAAGTTATGAAGTGAAATTGTAATAAGATGAAGGAAGTAATAACAAAAGCAGCTCTAAATCAGTTTACATAAAAAGTTAAAATAAAATGAGACAGCTTCATTCCATAGGACTTCAATATAATGAAATTTAGTTGCTATTTTATGCTTCATTTATATTATACTATAATATATATATATTATATATATATATATATATATATATATATATATATATATATATATATATATATATATATATATATATATATATATATAAGGCATTTCGGTGAATCTTTTGCTGTCGCGCTAGACATATCGAAAGCTTTCGATAGAGTCTGGCACAAAGCTTTGATTTTCAAACTTCCCTCTTTCGGAATCTATCCTTCTTTCTGTGACCTTCTCTCTGATTTCCTTTCCGGTCGTTCTATAGCAGCAGTTGTAGACGGCCACCGTTCTTCCTTTAAATCTATAAATAGTGGTGTTCCTCAAGGATCTGTCCTATCCCCAACACTTTTTCTACTTTTCATTAATGACCTTCTCTCTGCTACTTCATCTCCTATCCACTCTTATGCTGATGACTCCACCCTTCATTACTCTTTTCATTTTGAAAGGCGCCCCTCCCAGCAACAGTTAATAGAAGCAAGGAGGGTTGCCTTGGAGCAGCTGACTTCTGATCTATCTCGTATTTCTAATTGGGCAGAGAGAACATGGTTGTTTTCAATGCCACCAAAACTCAATTCCTCCATCTCTCTACTCGACACAATCTTCCACACAACTATGATATCTTCTTCGAAAACACTCAACTCAAACCTTCATCTGTTCTCAATATTCTCGGTGTTTCTTTTTCTCGTGATCTTTCTTGGAAAGATCACATTACTCCTCTTTCCAAACAAGCTTCTAAGAGGTTAGGTGTTCTGAGGCGCCTTCAGCATTTCTTCACTCCAATCCAGTTGCTTTCTCTGTATAGGGGTGTTGTTCGCCCCTGTATGGAGTATGCTTCGCACATTTGGGGTGGTTCCACACACACAGCTCTCCTAGAAAAGGTGGAGTCTAGGGCATTTCGTCTTATCAACTCTCCTGCTCTTACTAACTCTCTTCAATCTCTTTCTACCCGTCGAATTGTTGCGTCACTCTCTCTATACTATCGCTATTACAATGGACACTGCTCTTCTGAACTCTCTCGTTGCATACCTCCTCCACTGAGAAGGGCTCGTGCGACTCGTCTTTCTACACAGTCTCATCCTTTCTCTGTCCAACTCTCTCACCCCAGACCTAACCGCTATGCTCTGTCCTACATGTACTCTACTGGTAAAATCTGGAACACATTCCCTTCTTCTATTTTTCCAACTTCCTATGACTTACACACCTTTAAACGTCGTGTATCAGGTCATGTCGGCCTTTAATTTGACCAGGCTTCCGTCTTTCTCCCCAACTCCGGTGGAATTTTTTTAGGCCTCTGGCCTTTGCCCACCGGAGGTGATATAAAAAAAAAAAAAAAATATATATATATATATATATATATATATATATATATACAATCCTTTTCTCTAAATCTAAATCTAAACTAAATCCTTTTCTCCTCAAAATCCTTGGTTCGATGACGGCTGTTCTCTTGCCCTTCGGCAGAGGGACAGTGCTTATCGTGAATGGAAAAACTCTCCTTCTCCTATCACTCTTGCTAATTTTCATTCAGCTCGGAATCGTTGCAGGGATGTTCTTCGACGGACTAAGCGTACTTTCATAAAAAGGAAGTGCGCTGACCTCCATGGCTCTCCTACTGATAAAAATTTCTGGCCTCTTGTCAAAAATATCTCTAACAACTTCTGTAAATCTGCCTTTCCTCCTCTTATTCGCTCTGATGGTTCTGTTGCTAATACTCTTCTGAAAAGGCTAATCTCTTCGGCCTCCTTTTTTCATCTAATTCCACCCTGCTCGATTCTGGCATCCCTCCTCCTACTCCTTCTCCTCTCAGGTGTCCCATGCCTCCACCTTTAATTACTCATGATTGGGAGCATGGGATCCTGAAATTTATGAACGTCAGGAAGGCCATTGGCCCGGATGGCATTCCCCCTCGTGTTCTGAGGGAGTGTGCTTCCGAGTTGGCCCCTGTCCTCGTTCAGCTCTACTCTCTATGCCTTAATACTAATACTTTTCCTCAATGCTGGAAGCGTGCATTTGTTCAGCCGATCCCGAAAAAAGGTAGCCGCTCTGACCCTTCTAACTATCGACCTATAGCTCTCACCTGTGTTCTATCTAAAATTTTTGAAACTCTTCTCAACTCTCATTTCCTGGATCATTTGGAGTCTCATTCTCTTCTTTCTGATCACCAGTATGGCTTTCGACGCTCGAGGTCAACTGGTGACATACTTTCCTATCTTACTGATCTATGGTCTTCTGCCTCTTAGGGACTTCGGGGAGTCTTGTGAGGTGGCGCTTGATATATCCAAGGCTTTTGACAGGGTGTGGGATGCGTCACTGCTCTCCAAATCCCCTAGTTTGGGTGTCCTCCTTCTCTTTGCTTACTATTGTCTAGTTTTCTCTCAGATCGTTCCATTTCGGCAGTTGTAGATGGAGCGACCTCTTCCTCCTTTTCTGTCAACTGTGGTGTTCCTCAGGGTTCTGTTTTTTCTCCAACCTTATTCTTACTTTTCATTAACGATCTTCTCCACTGCACTTCTAACTCTGTTCACTCTTATGCTGATGATTCAACTCTACATTCTTCTACTCATTTCAAATCTGCTCCCTCTTTTGCTTCTAGACGTTGCTTCTCGTCTTCAACTTTCCGATTCTATTCTTTCCGATCTGGATGGGATTTCCCGGTGGAGTCATGGCAGTTTTGTGAAATTCAACTCTTTAAAAACTCAACTTCTTCACATCTCCCTCTCAAAAACACCTCCTAACTTTCCTATCCTCTACGATGGCTCTCCCGTCTCACCTGTAAATAACATTAGCATTCTTGGTCTTAACATAAAGAAAACTATCTTGGAAACCACATATCACAATGGTTGCTAAAGTGGCCTCTAAGAAGCTGGGAGTTCTGTTCAGATTGCGAGAATTTTTTTCTTCTGAACAGTTGCTCCAAATATATAATTGTCTTATTCGCCCTTGTATGGAGTACTGCTCTCATATTTGTGGGACTCCGGCTCCCTTCTCTCCTGGATAGAGTTGAGTCTAAAGCTAAAAGATTAATTAACTGTCCCCTACTTTCAAACTCTCTTGACCCTCTGTCTCTGCGACGTGACGTTGGCGCGCTATCTCTTTTCTACAGGTACTACAATGGCAGGTGCTCGAGGGAATTGGCCTCTCGCATTCCTCCACCGTTGCGTCGTCCTCGTTGCACAAGGGGTGCCCTGCTTTCGCACCAATTTTGTGTGGACGTAGGAAATCCCAGGCTAGCCCGTTGTGGTGCCTCCTTCTTTCCAGCCACCTCTATTCTGTGGAACTCTCTACCATCTTCTATTTTTCCTCCTGTATTTAATCTTCCACTCTTCAAGGCTTCCGTCTGCGCCCACCTGAGGGCTGTGCGTTAGGTGTGTGTGTTTAAATGAATTTCTCCTATGTGTGTGTGCCCCCTCCTTGAAAAGGCTCTGCCCGTGAGTGCGGTGGCGTTTTGTATATATATATATATATATATATATATATATATATATATATATATATATATATATATATATATATATATATATATATATATATATATATATATTATATATGTTTTACCTTCTCAGAGGGTCTCTAGTGTACCTTCGCTTCACACTGGAGTGTCCATGCTCCCACTACCTCTCAATCCCAATTCTTTACATGTTCCCACATTTTACAAGCGCTTACACTCATAAAACGAAAAAAAACAAAATGGCGAAACTCAGAGCTCCCTCGGAGATGCTTCGAGGGGCAGCATCCAAAGAATGCCACTCATCCAACCCTCACCCCATAATCACTTGGGAGTTGGCGGCCTCCGATGATGGGGATGGTGCAGCTATGACCCTGCGCCCGGCTTGCCCCGGTGCAAGGTCTTCTTTTTTCATTAATTTCTGCAACATTCACAGTTTTTTCCTAATTTCCCCTTAGTCGAACACCATCTCTCTTCTAAACCTCATCTTTAGTTTCTAACCGAAACTCAGGTGCTTGAGTGTGATGACAGCAAACCCTACTCTGTTTCCTCCTACTGTTTCTATTCTCAATTTTCAGCCATAGGCGGTTGCGCATATGTACGCAATGATGTTATTTGCTCTATGCTCTCATTTCTCTAATTTGGAGTGTCCTGAATTTTCCACTTTATGGCTTAAGCTCTCTTGCAATTCTACTACTAAATTTATTTGTTCTGTCTACTTATCTCCTAATTTTACTGACTATAAAAAATTCTTCGACTATTTAAACTCCAAAATAGAACACATTCTATCTTCTCCTTTCTCCGAAATCATCATTTTAGGTGATTTCAATGTTCACCAACGCCAATGGCTTTTATATAGTTCTCATGATCCAGCGGGTGAATTCGCCTACAACTTTTCTTTCCTGAACAACCTTGAGCAGTTGGTGCAACTCCCTTCCCTTATCCCTGATCTCCTTGTTGATGAACCCAACATAATTGATCTTTTATTAACCTCTTCTCCTTCTCCTTATACAGTTAAACTCTTTCCTCCTATTAAAAAATATTATCTTGTTCTATCTCTTCAAGTCTTCCGCAAGAACGACCCCCGCCTTCAGCGAGGAGACGTTTCTAGCACTTCGGTGCTGCTAACTAGTCTCACTTGGGGTTGTACTTCTCTGATTTCCCATGGAATGATTATTGCTTTCGTGGGAGAGGTCCCTCAGAGTGTGCTAAGCGCATAGCCTAGGTAATTATCTCTGACATGGAGGTGTACATTTCATATTCTTTTCCTTCTATAAAACCTAACAAACCTTGGTTGAACTCTACTTGTTCTTGAGCTTTTCGCAGCAGATATGTTACCTTCAGAGATTACCGTCGTGTTCAAACCCCTGAAAATGAATCTATTCTTCAAGATACCAAAAACTCTTTACTCCGCCGCAAATGCAATAATCTTTCTGGTTCCTCTTTATCTTGCCCTTTCTGGCATTTTGCAAAAAATTTCAACTCTAACTTTGCTTCCTCCTATTTCCCTCTTCTAGTTTCTTCTGATGGCACAACTGAAATTTTACCTTCTGCTAAAGCTGAACTCTTTGCTCAAACTTTTGCTTCTAACTCTACCTTAGATGATTCCGGAGCTATTCCTCCTCCTTCAACCCCCTCCAACTCATTTATGCCTAATATTATAAATTCTTCTAAAGACGTCATTTCTTCTCTCTCTGAGCTTAACAGTAAGAAGGCGTATGGTCCTGATATCATTCCTCCTACGGTTCTCAAAACTTGTACTTCCTAGCTTGCACCCTGCCATGGTAAACTATTTCATCTTTGCCTTTCAACTTCGACCTTCCCTTCTTGCTGGAAACGCGCGCTCATTCAGCCTGTGCAGAAGAAGGGGGGCCCTTCCCAACTCTCTAACTACCGTCCAATTTCTTTAATCTCTGTTCTTTCTAATGTTTTCGAAACTATTTTTAACAGGAAAATTTGGAAACATCTCAATTCTTCTAATCTTATCTCTGATCAGCAGTATGGCTTTTGTAAAGAACGTTCTATTGGTGGTCTTTTTTCCCTATTTTCTGACTCTTGGTCCTCCTCTCTCCAGGGTTTCGTTGAGTCTTTCGCTGTGGAGCTAAACATATCGAAAGACTTCGATACGGTCTGGCACAAAGCTTTGATTTCCAAACTTCCCTCTTTCAGAATCTATTATTATCCCTGTGACCTTCTCTCTAATTTCCTTTCCGGTTGTTCTATAGTAGCTTTTCTAGACGGCAACCCTTCTTCCTATAAATCAATATATAATGGTGTTCCTCAAGGATCGGTCCTATCCCCAACTAAAAACTATTTCTAGTTTTCATCAATGATCTTCCCTCTATTACTTCGTCTCCTACGCACTCCTATACCGATGAATCCACCCTTCATTACTCCTGTCAATTTGAAAGACATCCCTCCCGACAGCAGTTGATAGATTCAAGAAGGATGGCCTTGGAGCAACTCACCTCTGATCTTTCTCGTACTTCGTATTGTGACAGAGAAAGCATAGTCATTTTCAATGCCTCGAAAGCTCAATTTCTTTATCTTTCTACACGTCACAATCTTCCACACAACCATGACATCTTCTTCGAAAACACTAAACTCAAACCTTCATCTGTTCATAATATTCTCGGTGTTTCTTTTTCTCTTGGTCTTTCTTGGAAAGATCACATTACTTCTCTCTCTACACAAGCCTCTAAGAGGTTGGGAGTTTTGAGACACGTTCGTGGTTTTTTTTTACGCCACCCCAGTTGCTTGCTCTGTATAGGGGTGTTGTTCGGCCCTGTATGGAGTACGCCTCTCACATCTGGGGTGGTTCCACACGTACAGCTATTCTCGAAAAGGTGGAGTCTAAGTCTTTTCGTCTCATCAACTCTCCCACTCTTACTGACTCTCTCCAATCTCTTTCTTCCTTTCGTATTTTTGCGTCACTCTCTCTATACTATCGCTATTACATCAGACATTGCTCTTTTGAACTCTCATGTCACATACCTCCTCCATTGAAAAGGACTCGTGCGACACGACATTCTACCCAGTCTCATCCTTTCTCTGTCCAAATCTCCGACCCCAGACTTAACCACTATGCTTAATCTTGCGTATACTCTACTAGTAAAGTCTGGAACACACTCCCTTTATCTGTTTTCAAAATTCCTTTGACTTGCACACTTTTAAACGCAGTGTATCGGGTCACGTCGGCCATTAGCGACCAGATTCCGAATGCTCCCCAACTCTGCTTGATATTAGTAGGCCGCTGGCCTTTGCCCACCAGATGAGACATATATATATAATATATATAATATATATATATATATATATATATATATATATATATATATATATATAATATATATATATATATATTATATATATATATATATATATAATGTGTGTGTGTGTGTGTTGATGAGGGAGCATTATTAAAAAAATGAAAGAAAACTCACACAATCTCACGACTAACTCCATTTCTTAGGTGAGCGCAGGCAGAATCTTTAGAGAAAGGAAGATTAAATGAAGTAGGAATAATAGAAAGTGGTAAAGAGTTTCACAGAAACAAGGTGGCAGGAAAGAATTAGGTACCACAATGAGCAAACCTGAAGTTTGCAATAACCACACAATATTCATTGGCAATTAAGACACCCTTTGTGCTTCGTGGGCGATGCACTGGTGGTGGAATGTAAGAGATTAACTTTCTCGAGTAGTTGCCATTATAGTAGATACAGAAAAGAGACAGTGCAGTTGAAATAAGTCAATGGAGTTTGAAAGTAGTGGACAATTTATTGGTTTTTTAACCTTAGAATTAACTATGTCCAAAACAAGGGTGGAACCGGAGCTTCCCCAATGCGGGAACAGTTTTCCATACATGAACTGATAAGACACCTATATTATTGGAATAACTGTTTAAAAGAAAAAAATTCCCGCAACTAGAACAGAACACACAGCTTCTTTGAGGCCACCTTGGAAAAAGATATGGTATGAGGTATTGAAAATAATTTTTTGTTTGTGTTCAAACCAAGAGTGTATATTTTATTCACAGGTGAGAAGGGAGAGCCGTCGAAGGAGATCGGAAAGTTATGAGGCATTTTTGAGAGGGAAATATGAAGAAATTGAGTTTTCAAAAGAGTTGAATTTCACAAGGTTGCGGCGACTCCACTGGTAATCCATTCAGATAGGAAAGTTGAAGACGAGAGGCAATTCTAGAAGCAAAGCGGAAGTAGATTTGAAATGAGTAGTAGAATGGAGAGTTGAGTCATAGGCATAAGAATGAACAGAGTTTGAAGTATAGTTGAGAAGGTCGCTGATGAAAAGTATGAATTGTGTAGGAGATAAGCCTGAACCTTGAGGATCATCACAATATATTTATAAAGAAGTCCCTCCATCACCATATATATATATATATATATATATATATAATATATATATATAATATATATATAATATATATATATATATATATATATATATATATATATATATATATACTTAAATATGAAAAATTTGAGAAGAAAAAAACTAGACATAGGTAAATCTAGTGAGGAGAAACCCAAACAGAAGTTAGCTTCGAAGTCAATGACGCCTGCCATATTAAGTCAAAAACTTTGCATATGTCAAGGCAGAAGACCAAAGATCAGAAAGATAGGAAAGCCATACTGGTGATCTAAAATAAGAGAATGAGATTCAAAATGATCCAGGAAATAAGTTATAATATAAATATTTAAACTTTTGATAGACACAAAAGTTATATTATATATATATATATATATATATATATATATATATATATATATATATATATATATATATATATATATATATATATATATATATATATATATATAATTTTTTTTATTTCGCCTCTGGTGGGCCACCAGAGTTAGAAGGAAAGTCGAAAACCTGGTCACGTCGTTTGAAGGTGTGTAAGTCACATGAAGTTAGGAAAAAAGATGAAGGGAGTTTGTTTTAGACTTTAATAGAAGAGTGCATGTAAGATTGAGAATAGCGGTAAAGTCTGGGGTCAGAGAGTTTGATAGAGAAAGTTTGAAACTGTGTAGAAAGACGAGTAGCACGATCTCTTCTCAATGGAGGAGGTATGTGACGAGAGAGTTCAGAAGACCAGTGTTCGTTGCAATAACTATAGTATAGAGAGAACGACGCAACAATTTGACGGGAAGAAAGAGATTGGTGAGAATTAGTGAGAGCAGGAGAGTTGATAAGGTGAAAAGCCCTAGACTCCACCTTTTCAAGGAGAGCTTTATGAGTGGAACCACACCAGATGTATGAGGCTTACTCCTTACTCCATACATGTGCGAACAACACCCCAATTAAGACAAAACAACTGGGGTTGAGTGAAGAAATACTATAGGCTCCTCAGAACAATTAACCTCTTAGAAGCTTTTTAAGAAAGACAGATAATGTGACCTTTCTACGAAAGATTACGAGAAAAAGAAACACCGAGAATATTAAGGAGATGAAGGTTTGAGTTGAGTGTTTTCGAAGAAGGTACATAGTTGTAAGGAAAGATTGTGTCGAGTAGAGTGATGGAGGAATTGAGTTTTAATGGAATTGAAAACGATCATGTTTTCTCTTCACCAATTTGAAATGCAAGATAGGTCAGAGGTCAGCTGCTCCAAGGCTACCTTCCTTGAGTCTATATATTTTTGTTGGGAGGGATGTCTTTCAAATTTAAAAGAGTAATCAAGGGTAGAGTCAACAGCATAGCAGTGGATAGGAAATGAAGTATAGAGAGAAGGTAATTAATGAAAAGCAGAAAAAGTGTTGGGGATAAGACAGATTCTTCAGAAACACCACTTTTAATAGATTCAGAACGACCAGAAAGAAAATCAGGGAGAAGGTCACATATATAAGGAAAGATTCAGAGAGAGGGAAGTTTGGAATCAAAACTTTGCATCAGACTCTATCGAAAGCTTTCGATATGTGCAGCGCGACTGAAAAACTTTCATCGAAATGCCAAGAGCGGAAGACAAAGAGTCAGAGAGAATGGAAAGGAGATCACTAGTAGAGTGTTTATTACGCAAGTCATATTGACGATCAGAGATAAGATTAAAATTATTGAGATGTTTCCATATCTTCCTGTTAAGGATATATTCCAAAACTTTAGAAAGAACGGAGGTTAAAGAAATGAGAAAGTAGTTAGAGGGTTGGGAGGGGTCCTAATTCTTCGGCACAGGCTGAGTGAACGCACGTTCCCAGCAAGAAGGGAAGGTTGAAGTAGAATGAAATAGACGAAATAGTTCACCATGTCAGGGTGCCAGCTCGGAAACACAAGTTTTGAGAACCACAGGAGGAATACCATCAGGACCGTATGCCTTCTTAGTATTAAACTCAGAGAGAGCAGAAATAACTTTTTTAGAAGATATTACAATTTTAGGCATAAATTTGTTTAAGGAGGCTGAAAGAGTAGGAACAGCTCCGGAGTCGTCTATTGTTAAATTAGATGCATAATTTGTGCGAAGAGTTCAGCTTCAGAGGAAGTAAAACGGCAGTTCTACCGTTAGAAGATACTAAAGAGAGAAAGTGGAAGAATTAAATTTTGAATCTACATTTTTGCAAAAATACCAGAAAGGGTGCTAGGAAATAGAACCAGAAAGGTTGTTGCATTTTAAATGGAGAAATAAATTTTTAGTGTTACGGTGAATAGATTTTGCACGATTCTGGGATGAAATATAAGTTGCATGTGTTTCAGGAGTTTGAAGACGACGGTAGTCCCTGAATGCAGCATCCTTGAGGTGGTTAGCTCGAGAATAAGTAGAGATAAACCAAGGTTTGCTAGGTTTAGTATAAGGGAATGAGTATGGAATGTACGCCTCCATACCAGAGAGAATCATCTCGGTTATGTGCAATGCACACTCAGTGGGACTCCTCCCACAGAAACAGTAATAATTCCATAGAAAATCAGAAATGTACAACAGCAAGTCAGACCAGTTAGTGGCACCAAAATGCCAGAAACGTCTCCTCGCCGAAGACGGAGCCGTTCCTAAGGAAGACTCGAAGAGACAGGACAAAATAAATAGATGAGAAGGTGATCGGATGAACCCAGAGGAGGAAAGAGTTTAACAGTGTAATGAGAAGGATAAGAAGTAAGGAAAAGATCAAGTATGTTGGTTACATCACCAAGGTGGTCAGGGATACGGATAGGGAGATGCACCAACTGCTAAAGGTTGTTTTAAGTATAAATTGGAAAGAGAATTCACCAGCTGGATCATAAGAAATAAAGAGAGAGCAGAAATAATCATAATTTCGGAGAAAGGAGAAAAAGAAAGAATGTGTTCTATTCTGAAGTTAAAATAGTCAAAGAATTATTTTATAGTCTGTAGAATTAAGACAGAACAGATGAATATAGCTGTAGAGTTGCAAGAAAGTTTAAGCCATAAAATAGAGATTTCAGAAGACTCCAAAGTAGAGACACGAGAACAGACAACATTGTTGCATCCATATGCGCAACATCCGCCTCTGGCTGAAAATTGAGGATAGATACATTTGGAAGAAACATAGTAGAGTTTGTCCTCTTCGCACTCAAATACCTGAGTTTTGGTTAAGAAAAAGAGATGAGGTCTAGAAGAAAAGAGGTGGTGTTCAACAAAATGGAAATTTGTAAAAAGACCGCGAATGATGCAGAAATTAATGAAAAAGAAAGACAGTGCACCAGGGAAAGTCAGCATAGAGGCCTTGGTGAGACCAACCCCTATCACCGGAGGCACCAACTCACAAGTGGTGAGGGGGAAGGGGTGGATGAGGGTAAATCTTTGGATGCAGCCTCTTAAAGCATCTCCGAGACAATTTTATGCTTCGTCAATTTGAATTTATATTTTATATTTAGTGTTCTTGTAAGCGCTTGTAAATTTAAGGGAACACGAGAAGGGAATCGGGGGAAGGAAAAGTAAGAGCATAGACACTCCAGTGTGAGATGAAAGTACACTCTAGACTTTCTGGAAAGGTGAAACGCGAAAAGAAGCAAACCAAAGGACAAAAAAGTGAAACGGAATGGTTTAGCCCCTTTCTATTATCCCTCGTTTAAGCCCAATGGGGGTACTATCATCGCTTCGAACGGCGATACGTCCTCCCCTATCCATATGTATATATATATATATATATATATATATATATAATATATATATATATATATATATATATATATATATATATATATATATATATATATATATATATATATATATATATATATATATATATATATATATATATATATATATATATATATATATATATATATATATATAATATATATATATATATATATATATATATATATATATATATATATATATATATATATATATATATATATATATATATATATATATATATATATATATATATATATATATATATTATATATTATATATATATTATACATATATATGTATATATAATATATATATATATATATATATATATATATATATATATATATATATATATATATATATATATATATATATATATATATATATATATATATATATATATATATATATATATATATATATATATATATATATATATATATATATATATATATATATATTATATATATATATATATATATATATATATATATATATATATATATATATATATATATATATATATATTATATATATATATATATATATATATATATATATATATATATATATATATATATATATATAATATATATATATATATATATATATATATATATATATATATATATATATATATATATATATATATAATAAATACGCTCTTCTGACAGGCAAAGTTAAATATCAGCTTTTAATATGCAATTACAAATCAAGCTCAATCAGGCCGACGTCACGCTCTTTCGTGAGGCCATTTCCAGTAATATTGCAAGTAAGTCCTGGATGCTCCCTGACCTCTTTTAAGTGTTGTGGATCTCACCATAGAGGATGTAACCCTTAGAGGTGGTTGAGTAGCCATTGCCCTTCATTTTCCAGACTCTTTTCTAACTTATTTTTTGAGAAGTTCACCCCCCCGGGAGGAATATACTCTTTCTTTTTATATCTTCCACATTACTCTATCCCCTACAGGGGGTTTGCATAGCCACAGCACGAATTTCATCAATTAATAGGAGACGTGACGCAGCCTTGCAACCCATTTTTCTCCCAAGATTATATCAGAAAGGTATGATTCATTTTCTTTCTTAAGATATATATATATATATATATATATATATATATATATATATATATATATATATATTATATATATATATATATATATATATATATATATATATATATATATATATATTATATATATAATATATATATATATTATATATATATATATATATATATATATTATATATATATATATATATATATATATATATATATATATATATATATATATATATATATATATATTAGTGGCCGAAATGAAATCTTTACAAAGGAAAATTAAAGCAAAAAGGTTTTCAAAAATATATTTTTTGAAATATATTTTATTGCTTTGTCATATGTCCTTTCATTTTCCTAACATTTTCCAGACTCGACTCGCAAGTGAGGCGAAATAAGAAGCATCCATATTGATCCATATGTTTCTAAGTTCCTCCTGCATCTCCCTGATGTTGGATGATCGTCTCTCTTGTACTTTGTTCTTCATCTAATTCCAAGAATTTTCAATTGGATTAGGTCCTGGGATTGCCAGGCTACTCTAAAACATCAATTTTATTCTGATTGAGAAATATTTTTACAGCCTTTGATGCATCACAAGGTGCACTATCATGCATAAAATATCTACATTCATGGATAGGAATTCGTGTAAGCAAATGATCTCATAAAACTTCAATTTAATTAATTGCCTTCATTGTTCTTTTTTTTGGAAGAAAATACAGACCTCCCTTACCCATATTGCCTCTAAAACTACCTCATAACATTACACTATCAGGATGTTTAACTGTTTTAATAGTGTGTTTTGAAACTCATCTTGATGCATAGCTATGCCTGCGAAGCAAATTTGAGGCTCCATTAACTAGCCGAAATTCGCTTTTGTCACTGAACATTACCTTTTTCCAATCATCCGATGTCCAATGTTTATATATCCAGGAAAACAGTAACCTTTTCTTTCTCATTTTGTTCGTGAGAAGTGTGTTTTTTCGTTGCGCGCCAACAAGGTAAATTCAACTCCTTTTGAAAACGGTGCTGAATAGTTCTAGTAGTAATGTTATTAATAGTTCAGGAAGCTTCCTTTTCAATTGAGCAGCTGTTATACAAGGATCAGACATTTCTTCTCGCTTTAAAAGTTGGTCAGTCCTCATAGAAGTCTTTTTTTTTCCACCTGCATCAGGTGGAACATTGCGAAACGAGAGTCATTTTTAGGTTGTAAATTGATTGCCTTGAGACCTTCATATCGGTGACCACATCAATAATAAACCTACCTTCCTCTAGCAAAATTAAGCACCTAGTTTTTTTTCCTCAATAAAAAATTATTACGTCTCATTGTATTTATTTTTGAAAAAGTTACACGTATCCAAACGTAGTATAACATGTGGCAAAAAAATAGCTTCCGAGAGCAGCATACACAAACCACTCTGTACACAAGCCCAAAACTCGCTGAGAAGTGACCGTTTCACAACAGCTACTTATTGCCTTGTTCTCCCACATTGCTCTACAAGAATCTCCGCCCAATAACATATGCTAGCAAAGACAAAGGAAATCTTTACAATGTAAATTTTTTAATTTCACGATAAATGTAAAGATCTCATTGCTACAACTATACATATATATATATATATATATATATATATATATATATATATATATATATATATATATATATATATATATATATATATATATATATATATATATATATATATATATATATATATATATATATATATATATATATATATATATATATATATATATATATATATATATATATATATATATATATATATATATATATATATATATATATATATATATATATATATATATATATCCACTAACTCCTCGTGGATTTAAATATTTTGAATTTTTAAGTCTGCTAACTGGGAATCAAACCATCGACCTCTTGGATGGTAAGCAAGAGCGTTACTAACTGAGCCTTGACAGTACGAAAGAGGAGCCACGTCGGGAAGCCTCTAAAAATACTTATCAAGAAGCTTCTGGAAGGGAGCCCCTCCAGAATGCTCTCTGACACGGAGTAACGAGGTCAAGGTTCTATCCTTTCACAGACTAATAGTCTGCTTGATAAGTATTTCTTGAGGTTTCCCGAAGCGGCTTCTCTTTTGTACTGTCGAGGCTCGGTTAGTAACGCTCTTGCTTACTATCCAAGAGGTCTATGGTTCGTTTCCAGTATAGCAGACTTAAAAATTCAATATATATATATATATATATATATATATATATATATATATATATATATATATATATATATATAATATATATATATATATATATATATATATATATATATATATATATTATATATATATATATATATATATATATATATATATATATATATATATATATATATATATATATATATATATAATATAATATAAATATATTATATATATATATATATTATATATATATATATATATATATATATATATATATATATATATATATAATATATATATATATATATATATATATATATATATATATACAAAAGGGAAGTTAAAATTTATCTGTCCATCCATCATAACATTCGTCAGGGTGGCCGCACTGCGTTGAGCGTTATCACGCTTAAAAGTGATACAACTGAGGTAACATGACTCAGATTTGACACTGATCGGTCCAGTATTCTCGTTAGTTTGTACGGCAATGACATGACCGAGGCGTTAGTAGTGTGCACCAAAGGAAAACAGAGATCAGTGATCCAATTTCTGTTGTCTAAAGCTGTGTAAGGGGCAGAAATTTATAGGAAACTTTCAAAGAAACATGATGGCAGCGTTTTAAAGCGTAAGTGTGCGTATGAATGGATTGAGTAGTTAAAAAATGAGCGCAAGCTCAATCGTGTAGAGATATATCTATTCGCCGTCTACAGTGTCGAAAGAGAAGTTTTTTTAGTAAGAACATAGTTTTGGAGACAAATCCATAGTCCATCACTTTGAGTCAGAATCCAAAAGACAGTATATGTATTGGAAACTTCCTTGATCACCGAGGATTTAAAAATTTAAGACTCAACCTTTCTCAAAATTGGTGAAGGTAACACTTTTCTGAGCACTCAAAGGGGCATATACTTGAACACAAATTGGAATAGAAGTTGAGAGTCAACAGTATTGATTACAGAGACATTTTAGCCAACAAGTTGAAACCAGCAATTTGCACCAAACTGCCTTCACCTACTGCCGAAATGAATCTAAAAGTTGCACGACAATAAACGTCCACATATTTTAATCCGCACCTATAAAAGCATTCAAAAATTGGGTTTCGAAGTGATGAAAAACCCTTCATATTATCCAGTGCAAAAAGCGGTGCACGAATTTCTGAGCAACAAAAAAAAAAAAAAAAAAAAAAAAAAAAAAATCTTCTACGAAAGAATTAGAATGTTGGTGACAGTGGACCGCTGAACGAAGAGCCCTATTATGTTGAAAAATAATGTGATTTTCAGCACTTACTTTTATTTTAATAAATACATAATCAAGAGTACAGATAATTTTTGACTCCCCCATATATTATATATTATATTATATATAATTATATATAGATATATATATATATATATATATATATATATATATATATATATATATATATATATATATATATATATATATATATATATATATATATATATATATATATATATATATATATATATATATATATATATATATATATATATATATATATATATATATATATATATATATATATATATATATATATATATATATATATATATATATATATATATATATATATATATATATATATATATATATATATATTATATTATATATATTTAAAGTTAGATAAAATATGTTATTAAAATAAATTACTTCTCATTAAACATTAATTTCTTCCCTTTTTTTATTACAAAGAATGGAAACGTACGTTCTATCATTATGTTTTATTTATTTATTTATTAGTTATTTATTTATTTATTTATTTATTTATTTATTCATTTATTTTTGAGGAAGCTCTTCATAAAATGCTATTTAATTGCAGGGAACAAAATGTAATAAAAAAGTGACAAAACTTGTTAAAAATAAAACATTTTCATCAATTTAAATTTTATATCTTTATATAAATTTTAATATTTAAAATGTAGAAAGAAAAAAAGAGATTGTAAAAATAATATATATATATATATATATATATATATATATATATATATATATATATATATATATATATATATATATATATATATATATATATATATATGTATATATGTTGCTTTTTTTTTAACTGTGGTGGGAAAAGGCCAGAGACCTATTAAAATTTCCATAAGAGTTTGGGAGAAAATCGAAAACTCTGCTCAAATAAAATGCCGACATTTCCCGATACATGGCGTTTTAATGTGTGTAGTCATAGGCACTTGAGAAAATAGATGAAGGAGTGTATTCTAGACCTTACCAGTAGAGTACAAGTTAAATTAGGCATAGCTGTTAAGGCTGGAGTTAAAGAGTTAGAAAGAGAAAGGATTAGAAAATTAGTGAGAGCAGGAGAGTTGATGATACGATAAGCCTAGACTCCACCTTCTCATGGAGAGCTGTATGAGTGGAACCACCCCAGGTGTATAAAGCATACTCTATACAGGGCAAATAGCACCCCAATTAAGAGCAAACAACTGGGGTGAAATGAAAAAATTCTGAACGCGCCTCAGAACACCTAATCTCTTAGAAGCTTGTTTAGAAAGAGAAGTAATATGATCTTTCTAAAAAATGTCAAGAGGAAAAGAAACGCCAAAAATATTAAGGAGAGATGAAGGTTTGAATTGTGTGCTTTCTAAAAAGATATCATAGTTGTGTGCAAGATTGTGTCGAGTAGAGAGATGGAGGAATTGAGTTTTGGTGGCATTGAAAATGACCATCTTCATTATGCACCAATTTGAAATACGAAATAGATCAGAGGTCAGTTGCTTTAAAGCTACCTTACTTGCGTCTATTATTGTTGTTTAAAAGTGAAAAATGTAATTAAGGGTGGAGTCAACGGCATGGGAGTGGATAAGAGATGAAGTAACTGTGAGTAGTTCCTTAATCTAAAGCAGAAAAGTGTTGGGAATAGTACAGATCCTTCAGGAACACCACTATTAATAGATTTAAAGGATGAATAGTGGCCGTTTATAAGAGATGCTATAAAACGAACGGAAGGGAGATCAGAGAATGTCACAGACAGAAGGATAGATTCTGAAAAAGGAAAGTTTGGAAGTCAATGCTTTGCGCTAACCCTAACGAAAGTTTTCGATATGTCAAGCGAGACAGCAAAATATTCATCGAAATACCAAAGAGCAGAGGACCAAGAGTCAGAGAGAAGGGAAAGAAGATCACCTGTAGAGTGTTTCTTACGAAAGCCATACTGACGATCAATCAAGATTAGAAGAATTGAGATGTTTCCAAATCTTCCTGATATTAATAGATTCGAAAACTTTAGAAAGAACTGAGATTAAAGAAATCTGACGGTAATTAGATGGTTGAGAATAGTCCCCCTTCTTCGGCACAAGCTGAATGAGCACACATTTCCAGCAAGACGGGAAGGCTGAAGTTGAAGGAAGGACATAAACGAAATAGTTCACCAAGGCAGGGTGCAAACTCGGAAACACAAGCTTGGAGTACCACAGGAAGAATACCATCAAAACCGCACACCTTCTTAATGTTAAGCTCAAAGAGAGCAGATAGGACGTCTTTAGAAAAAATTACACTTTTAACCATGGATGATTTGGAGGAGGTTGAAGGAGTAGGAACAGCTCCGAAATCGACCCAATGTTGAATTAGAGGCAAAAAGTTTAAACGAAGAGTTCAACATTAGAGGAAGGTAAAACTGTAGTTGAACCTTCAAAAGATATTAATTGAGGGAAAGAAGGAGAAGCAAAGTTAGAGCTTACATTTTTTTAACGAAATTCAGAAAGGGCTTGAATAAGAAGAACCAAAATGATTATTGCATTTTAAAAGCAGAAAAGAGTTTTCGTGTGGCTGAAAATTGATTTTGCGAAATTTTTGAATAAAATATAAGTCGCGTGAGTTTCTGAAATTTGAAGACAACGGTAGTCCATGAAAACAACATCTTTGCAGCGAATTTCACGAGAACAAGCAAAGTTAAACCAAGGTTTGTTAGGCTTAGTGGAAGGCAAAGAATATATAATATACTCCTCCATGCTAGAGAGAGTAATCTCGTTTATGCGCTCTGCATACTCCGAGGGACCCCTCCCATGGAAACTAATAATTCCCTGGGAAATCAGAAAATACAACAGCAAGAAAGACCAGTTAGTAGCTCTGAAATGCCAGAAACGTCTCCTCGCTTTAAAACGAGGGCCGTTCTTGCAGAAGACTTGAAGAGACCGGGAAAAATATATAGATAAGGAGGTGATCGGATGAACTAAAAGGAGGAAAGAGCTAAACAGAATTAGAAAATTGATAAAAGTTACAAAGATCAAATTTGTAGGATTCATTTCGAAAGCATTTAGGGATACTGGTTGTTAGATACACCAACTGCTCATGGTTGTTCTGGATAGAAAACTGGTAGCCGAGTTCACCAGCTCGATCATAAGAACTAGATGAAAGCCATTGGCGATGGTGGACATTGAAATAACCTAAAATGATAATTTCGGAAAAAGGAGAAGAAAGAATGAATTTTAATTTGGAGTTAAGATAGTCGAAGAATTTTTGATAGGCTGTAGAGTTGAGAGATAGGTAGACAGAACAAATGAATTTAGTTGTAGAGTTGCAAGAAAGTTTGAGCAAGAAAGTAGAGAATTCAGAAGACTCCAAATTGGAGACAAGAGAATGACAACATTGTTGCACACATATGTGAAACATCCACCTTAGACTGAAAATTTAGGACAGAGAAAGTATTAGAAGACAAAGTAGGGTTTGTTGTCAGAGCACTCAAGCACCTGAGTAGAAGAAAAAAGTGGTGTTCGACAAAGTGTAAATTTGACAAGAGACCGCGAATGTTGCAAAAATTAATTAAAAAGCAAGACCGTGCACCAGAGATAGTTTGCAAGAGGTCTTTGTGGCACTAACCTCATCACAGGAAGTCACCAACTCCCAAGTGGTAATGGAGCAAGAGGTAGATGAGTAGCATTCTTTGGATTCTTTCACTCCAAGCATCTCCGAGATAGTTTTAAGCTTTTCCATTTTAATGTTTTTTTTTCATTTTTATAGGTAAAGTTCGAGGAGTCAAAACTTGTAAATTTGTGGGAACATG
>SEYY01006765.1:5000-7500 GCA_009176605.1 Armadillidium nasatum | reverse complement strand
TATATATATATATATATATATATATATATATATATATATTATATATATTATATATATATATATATATATATATAGAGAGAGAGAGAGAGAGAGAGAGAGAAGAGAGAGAGAGAGAGAGAGAGAGAGAGAGAGAGAGAGAGAGAGAGAGAGAGAGAGAGAGAGAGAGAGAGAGAGAGAGAGAGAGAGAGAGAGAGAGAGAGAGAGAGAGGGAGAGTTTGAAAACGACGACAGGATCGGATCATGTGAAGAGAACTAAATGCATGGATGACAGGATTAGCCATCCGGCCTTGTGATTACTCTGTCAACGGCTTGTAACTACTCCAGAACCAGCATTGGAAGCCATAGCTCGGAGAAGCACAATCTTTTGAAGACCTCTGGGAGAGAGTGTTTAGAGGTTAGTTTGAAAACGATGCTGGTCCTACTGAAAGGGTAAAAACCCTACCTGAGAGTCTGGATAAGACTCATGGACCGGCATGGAGACCAACGAGCCGAAAAACATGATCTTTTAGAGGACTCTGGGAGAACTTCTACAAGCAGATGGGGAAAGATGCTGGTTCCACTGACAGGGTGAAAACCCTTACTGGGAGTGATGTAGATGTAGATGTAGATGTATAATATATATAAATATATATATATATATATATATATATATATATATATATATATATATATATATATATATATATATATATATATATATATATATATATATATATATATATATATATATATATATATATATATATATATATATATATATATATATATATATATATATATATATATTATATATATATATATATATATATATATATATATATATATATATATATATATATATATATATATATATATATATTATATATATATATATATATATATATATATATATATCTGGAATTTTTCCCGAAGACATTATTTATTGATTCTCTATATATTTTAGGCAACGAATTAAGATTCTCGTCAAATATATTTTCAAATTTTAAATACAAACTTTAATCGTTGTTTTATGATACAATTATCATAATAACGAAATTATTAAATGTAAACTCTGAAATAAACTCTTTAAAAAAAATTTCATTTCTTTTTGATATTATTATAATGAAAAATTTTGGTAAGGGCTCGATTACAGTGGGCGAGTTTACAATCCAGCGAGTAGTGAGTTTACTTTTAGCGAATAAACTCACTCAGAGTAATATACCCCAGCGAGTAAAGTACCTACCTCACTGCTAGCTGCTGAAAAGTTGAGGACCCGGCTTCTTTGTCAATCTAATTACTGGATTGTAAACTTTTTCAGTGTAATCGACGACTCGCTCACTCTCCCAAAAGAATAACAAGAGGTGCAAAAAATGAAAACATGGAATAAACTCTGTGAGTGAAGAGACTAAGGTTGTTATTTAATTTGAAAAAAAATGTCTAAACCTTTATACATATTTTGGAACAATTTTTCGCTTTAATATTTAAATATTCGGTATTTTTAATGTTTCACAGCAAAGAATATTTTTCATATATTTTCAAAAATTTAATATCATTGCTATTCCACTTTTACATTTCATTTAAAATTCTAAATAGGCTTACCAAGAAGGAGGGAGCACTTGAAACAAAGAATATACATTATGAAAGAATAGATGACTCAGCGTAGGGAGTAACGAGCTACTATCCCAGTGTTATCGACTTCTCGCTCACTTGCCGGCTTGTAAACTGGCCAAATGCAATCGATCTTTAATATATATATATAAGAAAAATATATATATATATATATCTATATAGATATATATATATATAACGAAGAATAGAGGTATATATATATTATATATATATATATATATATATATATATATATATATATATATATATATTAATATAATAAAAGGAAAAAGAATCAATAAATTTTCAACTATTTTTTATATTTTTTTATTATTGATTGCAGGTTAAACTTTTGCAGTTTAAACTTAAATGTTGTTCCTTATAATGTTTTAAAATGTAATTACAAATATTTCTCTACTCCCTAAATTTTAACAAATCAGTAAATATGAATTTCGATAGAAATGAAAATGTTAATATTCAGTACTCTTACTCTTTTAAGAACTATAATATTCATAGCAAAAAAAAAAAATAATATAATTTTTATTCTTATTCAGCCATAGGAGAGATTTTCACTCCGTCAGTTAGTCTACTATTCTAGTATGTTCTTTGTGGCCTCTAAGTTCCTCCTCCATGTGTCAAGAAGAATATAATATATCCTTAAGCAGTGTTCCAATGGAATTCATTTTGTTGTTACAGAAAGCAATCAAATTGAATCGAAGGGTTGGATTCTAAAACTCTTAGCCTTCGATTTTTTAAAAAAGTTTGCTTTTATAAACATAATAGCGATATATTTTCATAGTTCGGTATTATTTCACAAAATACAGAAAATAATATTGTAAAAATATTAAATATAGAAAGTATGAACAAAAATAGTATCGAATTACATTTTTCCTATATTGTTCACAATTTAGAT
>SEYY01006764.1:22500-23889 GCA_009176605.1 Armadillidium nasatum | reverse complement strand
CCCACCCACAAAAAATATTAAAATAATCCGACAGCTCAAACACACACACTTAGAATACAATCCAAACTCACCCCCTCTTTCTCTCACCAGGACACTACCCAAGGAATCAAAGCACTCAAAAATTCCCCAGCTTCAGGCCCAGATAACATCTCAAATTTACACATAAAACACCTATTACCCATGGCCACAACTTACCTAACTCAAATGTACAACAAATCAAACACAAACAACATCATCTCCGCAATATGGAAGAATTCAATAATTTCACCCAAACTAATACCCAGGAAAGACCCAAACCTCCAATCTTCATACTGCCCGATCTCCCTCCTATCAACACTATGCAAACTCTTAGAAAAACTCATTCATTCAAAAATCCAACCACTCATGCAAACCCCACAATTTCAACATGGATTCAGGAAATCCCACTCAACCACAACGGCCCTCACCACTATCTCGTAAAACATAATAAATGGCCTGAACAAAAAACCATCCAACAGTAATATACTCATTGCCATCGACATCAACAAAGCATTTGATACAGTCCCTAAACATAACCTCATACAAAAAATCCTACATTCACCCATACCCAACAATTACAAAAAATGGATTTCCAACTTCCTCTTCGATCGTACAGCTCAAGTCTCCAACAAAAACCATCTTTCAGAAACAGTAAAACTAACAAATTGTGTCCCACAGGGAGCCATCCTATCCCCTCTATCATTTAACCTGCACACAGCAGACCTACCAACCCCACAAACACCAGACATGAAACTAATAACATACGCCGATGACATATCCATCGCAATACAAAACCCCTCCATACCCACAGCCACCACGCTCACTCAATCATACATCCAACAACTGGAAACGTGGCTAAAATCAAACAGAATGACAGCTTCCCCGAAAAATCCTCAATTACTCTTTTTACTACCGACAGACATCAATCTTCCCTCCACCCCCAAGAAAAACTAAATAATACCCTCAAAGACCCTAGGCCTCACATATGACACACACTTCACCTTCTCAAAACACATCCAAAACATAACCAACACTGCAAACAAGAAATTAAACATCATTCGAACACTGTCACATAATAATTTCAGTAACGAACCAATCACCCTCATCATAGCATACAAACAGTTCATCAGACCTACACTTAATTACGCATCTCCAGCCTGGTACCCTGCCACCTCACTCTCAAACGTAGAGAAGTTACAAAAAAATCAAAATACCGCTCTTCGAATTATCACTGGTTGCACAGAGCCACTCCAATTAAACATTTACAACGAAGAAACAAAAATACTCCCGATCCGTATTCTCCTTGACATGATAGGAACCCAATTCTACAAAAACACCCTAGACATATCAAACCCCTGTCACTTTACACTA
>SEYY01006764.1:7500-17500 GCA_009176605.1 Armadillidium nasatum | reverse complement strand
AAAAAGAAGCAAAGTTAGAGTTGACATTTTTTTTCAAAATGCCAGAAAGAACGCGAAAAAGAGGAAGCTGAAAGAATATGGCATTTTTTCAGAGAAAATAGTTTTTTTTTGTGTTAAGAAGTATAGATTTTGCACGATTGCGGAATAAAACATAAGTTGCGTGAGTTTCTAGAGTTTGAAGACGAGGTAATCCCTGAAGTTTTCATCCCTGCGGCGGATAGCGTGAGAACAATAGAGTTAAACCAAGGTTTGTTATGTTTAATAGAAGGGAAAGAAAAGGGAATGTACAACTCCATGCCGGAGAGAGTCACCTCGGTTGTGCATTTAGCACACTCCGAGGGACCCCTCAAACGGAAGTGATAATCATTCCACGGGAAATCAGAGAAGTACGATCGCAAGTTCGACTATCTTCCGGAACCAAAATGCAACAAACCTTTTCTATCAAAAGAAGGGTGTCTTTCTTGCGGAAGACATGAAGAGATAGAAGAGGATACAGGGATTAGAAGATGATCAGGGGAACAAAGAGGTGGAAAGAGTTTAACAGTATAAGGAGAAGGAATAGAAATTTTAAAAAGGTATACGATGTTGGATTCATCTCCAAGACGATCAGGGATACGAGTAACGAACTGCACTATCTGCTCATGGTGGTTTTTTATATCAAAATGGTAGCACGTTCACATGCTGGATCATGAGAACTAGATGAAAGCCATTGGCGGTGGTGAACATTGAAGTCACCTAATATGATGATTTCAGAGAAAGGAGAAAAAGAGAGAATGTGCTCTATTTGGAGTTTAGATAGTCAAAGAATTAAGGATATTCAGTAGAATTAGGAGATAAATAAACAGAACAAAGGAATTTAGTCGTAGAATGGCAATAGAGCCTTAGCCACAAGGCATAAAATTCGAAAGATTCCAAATTAGAGGCAGGAGAACAAAAGACATCCGCATTTGGCTGAAAATTAAGGATATGGACAGGATGAGGAAACAGAATAAGGTTTGCTATCAGAAAGCTCAAAAATCTGAGTTTCTATTAAGAATAAAAAGTGAGGTCTAGAAGAAGAAAAGAGGTGCTGTTCATCAAATTAGAAATTGAATTGAATTTTGTAGAAATGATTGAAAAAGATGACCATGCCAAGGGAACGGCCGGCTGCAAATTCCTAGTGGCACCAACCCCATCACCGGAATCCACCAACTCACAAGTGGTGATGGGGAAAGGGGTTAATTTGCTATCTTTGGAATCTGCTCATCTTAGATTCTCCGAGGCTATTAAAGTCGACACCATAATATTTTTTTTATGGGATGTGTGAATGAAATAGTATTTATTGTGTTTAAAAGGAGAGCCAACTCCGTGTAGAGAGAAGTGTACATGAGCAAAAATTCCTAGTGGCACAAACCCCATCACCGAACGCCACCAACTCCCAATTGGTGATATCACTTTTTTCTTATATATATATATATATATATATATATATATATATATATATATATATATATATACTATATATATATATATATATATATATATATATATATATATATATATATATATATATATATATATATATATATATATATATATATATATATATATATATATATATATATATATATATATATATATATATATATATATATATATATATATATATATATATATATATATATATATATATATATATATATATATATATATATATATATATATATATATATATAAAGCCTTTTTTTATAGTAGAGATAATAGCATTTTCAAAAGTATGTAGAAATAAAATTTGAATAAAAATTGCTTTTCAATTCAGAGCCTCCTTATGGACCGTAAATGATATAATTAATAATGAACATTTCTTGTTGCTTTGCTCTATCAAAAGATTGTGTTAAAGAAAGTGTTAATAATTGTCTTGAATGAAAACTTTTATAGTGCATTGTATATCTCTGGGTAATTTATATTACTCACAATGGAAGCAGCACTTTTTTTTGTAGCTTGATTGCAGTTCTATTAAAATGGCAATTGCATTTATAATGCTACAAGCTTCCCACAGGTATTGTTGGAGTATTAATAAATAGTCGCCCTTGCACTTGAATAACTTTCTTATTAATTCTTCCATCAGGTCATCTGTGTATTTGCATTAAATGAAATCACTTTCATCTTTAAGAATTGTTCGAGTATTTTATTTGTAGAGGAAAATATAAGAATTCAAATAACTTAACCTGGATACCAAAAGCGATGCATTATATTTCGGATTTTTGAAATTTCTGATGATGACTTTACACTTTCATTTTGTGAACTTAGGATCAGAAAAGTTTTTACTAAGCAAATAGAATGTGTATCTTGAGGCGGATGTCTACTGTTCTTCGATGTTAGAAGGAACCATGTAACCATCTTTAAAATCGGTAAAAAAAAGTTTCAGGAGGTTCATAAACAGAAAGTCCATTCATTTGATTTTTTATTCGAATTTCATTTTTTATGTTATTTGTGTTAATTTTTCACTGATTGCAAGTTTTACGTCAAACATCATTTTCATTCACCCACTTATTAGGTTTTATAATTATACTACTAAATGTAACAAAGTTACATGGTATATGAAACTAACAGTTCTCATTGAAGAATTTTGGTATTCATATACAGCAATAAAATTTCCAACAACACTTCATACGATCTGGAAACTTTTGTCCGACAGCAATTTTGCTGATCAATTTATGAATTTTTATACAATAATAATAGCCAATTACATTTCAAAGTGTATTCAGAATCAATGCAAATTCAAGCAGTGTTGCCAACTTTTATAGTTGAGCAATAAAATGTAATTGGCAAAATTGAAAAATTGAAAACGGTCAGTATTGTTAAAAAATTTGAGCAAATTCTTATATTTGGTTATTTTCAAAATAAGTGACTCTGAATTTTTAAAGTCAGCTAAATACAATGTTGCGAGCAGAACAATGAAAATATTCAATTTGATAAATTCAATCATTTATTTTCTTTGTTACTGCAAATACGATGGAATTTTTAATTTCACAAAAATATATATTTATTTCAACTGAGTTATTATTATTATTATTATTATTATTATTATTATTATTATTATTATTATTATTATTATTATTATTATTATTATTATTATTATTTTTAATATTATTATCATTATGAATATTATTAATATTATTACTATTTCTATTATTATTATTACTATTATTATTATTGTTATTAATTAACATCTTAAAGATCGTCGCCGAAATAATTTATTCCCTTTTAAAAGACCATTTTAATGCCTCTGTTCACACGGGTGTTTTTCCACATGTGTTTAAGACCACAAGAGTTACACCAATTCACAAAAAAGGTAATAAATCCATTCCTCTTAATTATAGACCGATTTCAATTACACCTAATATTAGCAAAATATTTGAGAAATTGATATTAATGTAACTAACCGAATATTTCAGCTCAAATAATCTCCATAATGACTATCAATTTTGTTTCCGTAAAGGAAGATCGAAGTCCGATGCTCTCTTATTCCTGACTGAGAAAATATACGAAAATATCGAACGCAAAGATTCATCTTTACTTTTATTATTAGATCTATCAAAAGCCTTTGACTCTGTTGATCATGATATTCTTTTAAAGAAAATGAACATGATGGGCATTGAAGGACCCCTACTTCAATGGTTTAGATCTTACCTAACTAGTAGACCACAATTTGTAAAATTGGGAGATATTCACTCTAATACATTGCTAGTAATCACTGTCGTCCCCCAAGGGTCTATTTTGGGGCCATTACTGTTTACCTTATATACGAACGATTTATTCAACACGCACGACTCTTACTCTATCTCTTTTGCTGACGATATTTCGATATTAATAACTGATAAAAATCATGACACTCTCTCACAAAAAGCTGTGACTGCTTTAAATAAAAAAATGACTTGGATAAATTCTAATAAACTTTCATTAAATGTGCAAAAAACATCATATCTTATTATTAGTAATTAAAATATAAATGAAGACTTAAAAATTAACTTAAATCAAACCGAGTTGCAACGAGTTTCAATTGCAAAAATACTGGGTGTGATATTCGATGACAAATTAACATTTAAAGAACATATAAATTAGCTAGTAAATAAATTAGCAAAATATATGTATATTTTAGTCAAATTATCCAAGTCCATCCCCTAATATATTTTAAAAAATATATACTACGCACACGTGCACTCACAGTTGTTATATTGCCTGCCAATCTACGGTATTGCTAGAAACTATGTTATCAACCCTGTTGTTATCATGCAAAAACGCTTTATTCGCTTACTAATTGCTAGCCATCTCTATGAACATACCCAACCTTTATTTAAGAAACTTAAAATCTTACAGTTTCATCACTTATTAAATCTTACTCTACTAAAAGAGCTACACAAAATAATGAATAATGAAACCTGCGATTTTTTAATAACTAACTTTCTTAATAATCAAATTCGAAGAGATTTTAATCTGCGAAATAACTTACATATTAATCCACCATTTTATAGGATAGAGAAGGCCAGACAAGCTGTTACATTCAAATCAGCAAAACTATTAAACGATCTACCAACAGAAATAAAAAATAAAAATCTTTGAAAGCTTTTGCACTCAATATTAAAATGTATTATCTTAACCAGTACTAATTATTCCCTGTTCGCTTCTTATTATAGATAGTACTAGTCTTCTTAGAATTATTATGGTCTATGTTATTATTACAATTATTATAATTATCGTTACTACTAGTACTATTGTGAATTTTTCTTATTGTCTTTGTTTTTTTTTTATTTTTTTTATTGCCGTTATTATTATTATTATTATTATTATTATTATTATTATTATTATTATTTCTTATTTTAATTATTATTATTATTATTATTATTATTATTATTATTATTATTATTATATTATTATTATTATTATTATTTTTTATTTTTTTGCCTATTATTAATATTTCTTATTTATTTATTATTATCACTAATACTATTATTATAATTATCGTTGCTATTATTAATGATATTACTATGTTACTTTTTATTATTGTCATTGTTCTCTTATTACTTTGTTACCGCTATTGTTATTATTATTATTATTATTATTATTATTATTATTATTATTATTATTATTATTATTATTATTATTATTATTATTATTATTATTATTAATTATTATTTTTATTGATGTTATTATAATTATTATTATTATTATTATTATTATTATTAATTTATTTGTTATTATTATTGTTCCTATCATCATTTTATACTTATTTTTATTATTATTATTATTTTTATTGTTATTATTTTCATTATTATTATTGTTTAATATTATTATTGAAATTATTACTATTATTACTACTGATACTCTTCGCTCATTGTTATTAGTTTTATTTAACTACCACTTTTAATAATTATCTTTCATTTACTTGTCCCGTTTATTTACTTGTTGTCCCTTATATACACCAGCACCGACTTTAAACTTTATGTCTTGGGAAATGCAATTTTTCTCTGAACCATACCATAAAAGCAAACCACATAAATAAACCTTGTTGTGGTCTCTACACCGAGATATTTATTATCCTTGAAATAATGAATGCACACTTTAAAGTAATAATAATAGTTATTATTAAAATTATTATTGTTTCTATTATTGTTATTATTGTTATTATTTTTGTTATTATTATTACTGTTATTATTATTATTATTATTATTATTATTATTATTATTATTATTATTATTATTATTATTATTTATTATTATTATTATATTATTATTATTATTATTATTATTATTATTATTATTATTATTATTATTATTATTATTATTATTATTATTATTATTATTATTATTATTATTATTATTAATATTGTCATTTCAATATTATTATTATTGTTATTATCATTACTATTATTGTTATTATTTTTATTATTGTCATTTCAATATTATTATTATTGTTATTATCATTACTATTATTGTTATTATTATTATAGCTATTATTGTTTGTATTATTATTATTATTATCGTTGCTATTCTAACTATTCCTTGCAATTTTTTTGTTATGATTATTATTATTATTGCCTTATAATTATTGTTATTATCAATGCTGTCCCTTCTTTTATTATTATTATTATTAACATTATTAATATTATTATTAGTATTATTATTACTATTTTTTACTATATATGCGGAAGATATTCCTATAATTCTAGCAACGTCACAGATTAAAAATAATTCTGTACTATTTCCTAGTATTACTACTGGGGATGGTATTTATTATAATTATAATTAAAATTATTATTATCATTACTATTATTATTATTATTACTATTGTTATTGTTCTTGTTGTCGTTAACTCATTATTATTACCATTACTAGCTACTATTATAACTACAATTGTCATTAATTTATATTATTATAGGTACTATTTATTTAACTTTTATTAATACTACTATTATTATTGCTATTGCTATATTTATTATTGCTCATAATATTTATGCATCATATTTGTATAATAATGGATATCAAATTATATTGATGTAATATTTATCAACTAAACTTTGGGGATCAAAGGAAAGCAATGTGCTTCCCCTTAGAAGCCCCTTTTCAGAGTAATGTACAGCTAAATATAAATATTGTATCTAGTAGAGTAGGACCTACTAAAACAATGTATAACTTGTAATTATACCTCTAAATAAAAATTTTTGAATTTGAATTTGAATTTGATATACTATAATTATGGTTATTAATATTATTATATTGTTATTATTATTGTAATTATTTTATTACTATTATTAATAATTATTTTTAATAGAATTATTATTATTATTATTATTATTATTATTATTATTATTATTATTATTATTATTATCATTATTATTATTATTATTATTATTATTATTATTATTATTATTATTATTATTATTTATTATTATTTTTAATATTTAGATAGATCTCATTTTCATCATTATTTTTGTTATTATTTTATTATTATATTATTATATTATTATTATTATTATTATTTATTATTATTATTATTATTATTATTATTATTGTTAATATTATTATTATTTTTTTTTTTTTTAATGCTACTACTATTAATTTTTTATATTTACATTCATTATTATTTATTGTTACTATGAATTCGCCAATTCCATCGAAAGCATATTTCAGCTTGGTATCAATACACTGATTTATTTGGTCGTTTGAATTTTGTAACTGAAAAATGTAAAAAGATTAAAGATCATCAATATTACTGAAAACTCTTACCATTCTTCAACATTTCATTGATTATATTAGTTTTGCTATTAGTATTATAACTATTTTTCTAAGCCTTACCATTTTTTGTATTATTATTATTAACATTAACATTATTATTATTGATTTTTATATGACATATATTAATATTAATTTTTTTTTATCATTAATATTTTTGTTTGCCTTATCATTTTTTGAATTATTATTAACGTTTTAATTATTAATTACTATATTAAATTACATTAAATATTAACATTGTTATTATTGATTGCTAAATTATATGTATTATTAACTATTATTATTATGAATTTTATATTATACGCATTATATTAATACTTTATTTGTTATTAAAATAATTTAAAACTATTTATCTTTTAAACTTCCCATATAGTACTAAACAAATGCGTACTATCCCTTAGTAGCCTCCTTTTCAGAGAACTGGAAACTATATTATTATTATTATTATTATTATTATTATTATTATTATTATTATTATTATACCTTAAACACTAACCTGGGGTAATATTTACCCCACATCTCTATTACACTCTGTCTCTATACGATATTTTTGAGCTACACTTTTGTGGTTCTCAGTACCTTCAAATGAATGTCTGGCCTAATAGGAAAAGCTATTTCAGTGTTGCTAACCCAATAAGTTTTTAAGTTATTTTTGTGCAAAATCATTTTTACGATAGAGGAGATAGAATTTTAGTATTATTTTTGAAAGGTAATTTCGTTCCTCGAGGTCAAAATGTAACTGAATGTAACAGGAAGCAAAATTTTTAAAAATAAAAAGTATGTTAAAAAAAAAAAAAAAAAAATTTCCTTTTCACTTTTTGACCTTTTTTTTTTAAATGAATATTTTTATGTAAAAAAATTAATTGAATTTCTTAATTTTATAACTGTAGTTAATTAAATAGGTTATAAAAAAAGGTTTTTCAGTAACATTTAATAAAATTTTAAAATAGGTATTTTATATTAATTTTTTTAAATTGGGGTAACATTTACCCCAGGTTATTTTAGAGTACAAAAAAAGGTTATTATTATTATTATTATTATTATTTTTTTAATTGTATTTAGTTGAAGAGGAACTGAAGTTACATCGTAAACTTGCAAATATAACATTCCTAGGGAAAAACTGTGGAAAATGAAATTGAAATAATAATTTTTATTATTATTATTTTAATATTTTTAAGTTTGAAAATCAACGACAGGATCGGATCATGTGAAGAGAACTAAATGCAAGGACGACAGGACTAGCCATCCGGCCTTGTGATTTCTCTGTCAACGGCTTGTAACTACTCCAGAACCAGCATTGGGAACCATTGCTCGGAGAAGCACAATCTTTTGAAGACCCCTGGGAGAGAGTGTTTGGAGGTTGGTTTGAGAACGATGCTGGTCCTACTGAAAGGGTGAAAACCCTACCTGAAGAGTCTGGATAGGACTCATGGACCGGCATGGGGACCGGCGAGCCGAAGAACTTGATCTTTTGGAGGGCTCTGGGAGAACTTCTTCAAGCAGATGGGGAAAAATGCTGGTTCCACTACAGACAGGGTGAAAACCCTTCCTGGGAGAGGACATATATATAGATATAGTATAGATTATTTTAATTATTTTTATTATTATTATTATTATTATTATTATTATTATTATTATATATTATTATTATTATTTTTATTATTATTTTTATTATTATTACTATTATTATTATCATTATTATTATTATTATTATTATTATTATTATTATTATTATTATTATTATCAATATATTGTTATTATTATAATTATTATTCTTGCTGTTGCTATTGTTGTTGTTGAGCTTAGTCTTATTACTATTATTATTATTATTATTATTATTATTTGGCTCATTGGATAAATTCCTCACCCCAGAAACCATTTTTAGTAATAATGGAAATCAAAAATCTTAATAATATATTATTATTAATTTTTTATTTGTTTTGTAAATATTTCTTTTTTAATTGAATAAAAGTTTTCGAATTTCGATAATTATTATAATCATTATTATTATTATTGCAATTAGTTCAATTTTTTATGCTTATTATTATTTTATTAAAACAATTTATTTTTTCTGTTAAGAAATTCCAAAATCCAAAATATTTTCAAATATATTTCGTAAATAAATTTGTTTTGTTTTGTCTATGTGAATGTAAATATATTTCATTAATTTTAAATGTTTTATAAACTTCATTTTTGTACGTGATTTCAACAAAACAGGCATTATTATTATTATTATTATTATTATTATTATTATTATTATTATTATTATTATTATTATGATTATTATTATTATTATTATTATATTATTATATTATATTATTATTATTATTATTATTATATTATTATTATTATTATTATTATTATTATTATTATTATTATTATTATTATTATTATTATTATTATTATTATTATTATTATTATTATTATTATTATTATTATTATTATTATTATTATTTATTTTATTATCATTATTATTACTATTTTTATTAGTAGTAGTAGTAGTATAAGAAGTAGTAGGGTATTAGTTTTAATTTGATGCCAGTTTCAATGCCAATGAGATTCCCACTCTTCATTTATTTACTCTCTTTCCTGGGGTCTATAGCGATCCATATCCCTTTAATCCTTTAGTAAATTGCATGCAGAATCCCTTTAGCCCCTTCTGCCTTTTTTTTAGCTTTTATTTCAGACAATGCCCTTTGGTACTTTCACCGAATTTAGTAAACCACTTA
>SEYY01006764.1:0-2500 GCA_009176605.1 Armadillidium nasatum | reverse complement strand
GAATTAGTATATTGTGATTTGGCAGGTTCTATCGATCCTGTTGCAAGAGATGGTTTTAAATATGGTATTTCTTTTGTCGTTGATTACTCTGGTGGAATTTTTGTGTATTTATTGGAGAGTAAAACTGACGTGATTGCTTTAACAGAAAAATTTCCAGCATTTATTTCTCCATATGGAACTGTAAAGAGGTTGAGGTCTGATAATGGTACTGAGTTTGCCTCAGCAGACTTCAAATCACTCCTCAAAAAGAATCGTATAAAGCAGGAATTTTCAGCACCATATTCCCCACATCAAAATGGAAAAGTTTAGCGTACTTGGAGAACTCTTTTTGATATGGCAAGATGTTTATTATTGGAAGCTAAGTTGCCTAAAGAATTATGGTCCTATGCATTGAAAACTTCAGCGTATATTCGCAATAGGTGTTATCATTCAAGAACAGGTAAAACTCCTTTTGAATTAATAACAGGAAGAAAATCTAATTTAAGTAATATGCATTTATTTGGATCAGTTTGTTATGCATACACACAGGAGAAAAAGAAATTAGATGCACGCAGTAAACAAGGAATTTTTGTTGGGTATTACAATGAAAGCCCAGCATATCTTGTATATTTTCCTGAGCAGAAAAATATTAAGAAAATAAAATGTGTCAAATTTACAAAAAAAAAATTGGACAAGAAGAAGAAACACCTGAATTTGAATATGTATATATAAGACCAAGAACTCAAGAAGATGGATCTACAGAAAAAATGAAAAAGAGAAACCTAATAAAGAAGAATTAGGTGAAAATGAAGAACAGGAAAACTGATATCCTAAGAGAGAGAGAAATAAGCCAAAGTAACTTGAAGACTATGTTGATGATATTGATCAAAATTTATTAAATGTTAATTATTCTGTGGATTATTGTTATAGAATGACTAGTGTTCCAAAATCTTATGAAGAAGCTATGGCATGATCTGATTCACATCACTGGAAGAAAGCAATGGATGAAGAAATTGATGCTCTGATTGAGAATGATACATATGAACTCACTCCACTACCAAAAAGTTTTTCAGTAGTTGGTGGAAGGTGGGTTTATGCCATTAAACAAGGATCAAATGATGAAGAAGAAATCAAAGCAAGATGTGTGACAAAAGGATACTCACATGTGAAGGATTTGGATTATCAAGAAACTTTTTTTTAATCTGGATGTTGATACAAGTGTCAGTATAAGAAATATTTGTTCACCAGATGGATGTGAAAACATTTTTAAATGCAGGTTATTACAAAGTGATGTAAATAGTAGTAGGTTAATTTGTAAATTAAAATTATATGTGTTAAAACAATGTGGCAGAATTTGGAATAACTTGTTAGATTCTTTTCTCATATCTCAAAATTTTGTGAAATCTGTAGTTAATGCATGTGTTTATATTAAGGTTGATGAAAAATGCAAAATTTGTGTTATATTAATAATTTGGGTAGATGATATAGTAATTAATGCCAGAAATGTTATTATTTTCAATGATGTTAAAGCAATATTGCCAAATAAATTGAAAATGAAAGGTTTGAGTCAACTATCTGTGTTTTTAGGTATTGAATTTAAATTTGAGAATAACTGTATTAAATGAAATAATCAAAATATATTGAAAAAATAGTAAATTTAAAAAGAGTAATTGTAATCATAATGTAATTCCAAGTGTTCTTAGTGTTAATAAACTTAAGTATTGTGATTCAAAATTGTTAACAGATGGTAAATTGTACAGAGAAATTGTAGGTAGTTTAATTTATTTGATGAGTTGTATTAGACATGTTATATGTTTTTATGTAAACTTTTTATCTCAATATATGAAAATATTTAAAGGGTACTATAAATTATGATTTGGAATTTGATAAATCAAATGAGCAGTTAAAGGTTTAAACATATAGATATTAGGTATCATTTTATTAGGAATGAAAATCAAAATGGTATTGTAGATTTAAAGTATGTAAAGTCTGAGGACAATGTATCTGATATATTTACTAAACCTGTATCAAAAAGTAGGTTATTAAAATTTGTAAACATTAGAGGTATACTTTAGCTTAAGAGGGGGTGTTAGGATTAACCTAAAGTAAATATATTGTTGTACTGTATGAAAATACTCTTTGTTATGATTCAGTAAAAGACTATGTTCTATGTAAACATCCTTTCTCATTCTATCGATTGATTTGTTGTTCTACCACGATTTGTACTCTGTGTTAAACATGTAAATAAAGGCCTAGATTAAGAAGTGCTGTGTCTCTATGCCCTGCCCTATGTAATATTTATATTTATATTTCGCCATCATTATGAATAATATAACAACAATTATTATTATTGTTATTATTATTATTATTATTATTATTATTATTATTACTATTATTAAATATTATTATTATTATTATTATTATTATTATTATTTTATTTTATAAATCTCCTTTTCATGCTATATGCTTCATTTACATATTTCCTAACGAAATTTGATTTATTGTTACAAAATTGTTTGTT
>SEYY01006763.1:7500-12500 GCA_009176605.1 Armadillidium nasatum | reverse complement strand
CACCATCATTCTTCTTTTAAATGTATTAAGAGTGGTGTTCTTATGGGATCTGTACTATCCCAACTCTTTTTCTACTTTTCATTAATGACCTTAAATTTTTCTATTGCTTTATCATATATCCACTCCTTTGTTAATGGCCCCTCTATTCATTACACCTTCTAGTTTGAAAAACGCCACACCCAACAACAGTTAAGGTAAGAAGGGTGACCTTCGAATAATTAACCCCTATTATTTCTCGTATTTGATATTAGGGCCGAAAAAAGTGGTCGTTTTCAATGCCTCAAAAACTAAATCCAGTCATCTTTACATTCTCGACACAACCTTCCCCTAACAACATATATATATATATATATATATATATATTTATATATATATATATATATATATATATATATATATATATATATATATATATATATATATATATATATATATATATATATATATATATATATATATATATATATATATATATATATATATATATATATATATATATATATATATATATATATATATATATATATATATTCAGCATCTTGTATATAAAAGTTGCTGATGTGTTCAAGCTTGTCTGCAAATATAACAAATTCCGTGTGACGTCTGCGCCACTTTTGAGGAATTTTTTGGCCAAAGTTTTCGCATTTTTTGGCAAATTTTGGTCCAATTTGGAAAGAGAAGTTTGTTTCTCATTTTCAGATCGTAAAAGGAGACATTTAAACTTTCTTTCCCAAGGGATTGCAAAAATATATAATATGATATAATATATAATATAGAGTATATATATAATATATATATATATATATATATATATATATATATATATATATATATATATATATATATATATATATATATATATTATATAGATTACCACCCCACACGGGCAAAGCCCTTTCAAGAAGGTGGCAGAAATAAAAAAACAAAAGAGAAACCCACCCAATCCCGACTCACTCAAATCTCTCAGGCGGGAGAAGGTGGAAGCCTTAAAAAGAGGAAGATTAAATACAGGAGAAAAAACAGATGATGGTAGAGAGTTCCACAGAACAGAAGTGGCTGGAAAGAAGGAGGCACCACAAAGGAAAAGTCTGTGGTTTATCATATTCACACAAAATTGAAGCGAAAGCATGGCTCCCCTTTTGCTACTAGGGCAACGCAATGGAGATGGAATGCGAGAGGTCAGTTCTCTCGATCAGCTGTCATTGTAGTACCTATAGAAAAGAGATAGTGCATATAAAATTTATATAATCACTGTTATTACATAATATTTGATATAAATTTATATAACTACTGGCACCAAATAAATTTCTTTCTAAATGCTTTAATTTTCCCTCGTAAATAGGCTGAGGAAAGAAGATGGGGCCAATTTCTCTGTCTTTCTCCTCAGTTCCCCTTAGCACTGTCTCCTAAATTCCTACTATATATATATATATATATATATATATATATATATATATATATATATATATATATATATATATATATATATATATATATATATATATATATATATATATATATATATATGCATAGAATAAATTGAATTGTTCCTTTTGAGAATAAAATGAATGCAACATCAATTATAATAAGGTTTACAATGATTACTTTAAATTAACTCGACGTTTTAGTTTATTTAACACTAAAACCATTTTCAAGAGACAAAAGAAAATAACATAAATGAAAAAACAATAATAACAGATCAAAATTAGTGGAAAATAAAGAAATGTTTATCAAAAAGATTATAAATAGAATAAGTGAACATAATAAGTGAGCATTGTAAATACACATAAATGATTTTTTTATAAAAAAAACTGAACAAAGGAATAACATATTAACACTATGAAACGAAAAATATAAGAATGTAAATGCATAACAAGATTGAATTATACTGATGGTTGGTTGGTAAGTGGCTGGAAAAATACATAAAAACAATTTTAAAATATAAGGAAATTGTCACATTAAGTACTACTTTAGAAATAAATATGATGAAATTAGGGAGCAGGGAGAAATGCAAGGAGGAAATTGACTTACTATAAGGAACAAAACAGCAATAGACAAAATTGCATTTACATGGAAATACTACATTCAAATATATATTGGCATAAGATTACAAATAATAAGAAAAAGGAATGATAAAAATACATAAAAAATAACGAAGTAAGGTAAATAAAAGCACAACTCCTACTTATAAGATAGGAAATCGAAATTCCAAGGGTAATTTAAAAAATATAATAAGGGTATGCGACTAGTGCCAGTTTTTCCCCGAGGTTGCTTCTGGGCCCAGTTTCAAGGAGGAGGGGGACGGGAAGGTCGTCTGAAAGAACAGCTTCGGCTCGTCTCTGGTGGTCACAGACGCAGACATAGACGATCTTCCAATCTCGCCTGCCTGCCTCGCGTGCTTTGTAGGGTATGACCTTATAATGAAAAATGTATAAAGAATAAACAAAAAAAGTAGTCCTGGATTATATGAAGGGGACTAGTTACTAAATTGCTATTGAGATCAGATTTGTGTTTAAAAATATAAATTGATTCAAGAATACGAAGTGAGGTAGGATCTAAGTATGTCCAGTATGAAGAAATACTTAGGGAGATAAAAGTTTGGCAAGACTGGGTGTGAGCACGTATATTAGAGAAAGATGGAAAGGAAAGCGGAAGGGATGCACGAAAGGAAACACCTTGGTGTTCAGATATATGAGTTATCAGTAGCAGGTTGTAGAGCCAACATAGCTCTTATTACATAAGGGAAAGGTATAATAATAAACCACAGAGGCCTTGAGAGCAAAAGGAAGAGAAGATTTATAGTGAAAGAGGGATGAAATTTTGAAGGATGTGTTTTGAGTAAAACGAAAATCTATGTGTGGGAAATGGTAAGAGGGTGATTTACGTAATTTGTAAGTGATGGAAGAAGAGGAGTAATTCATGTATGGAAAGCTTAATTAAATCTTTTTTTTTTTTGGGGGGGGGGGAGCCAATGATACAGGTAAAGAAGGATGATTTTTGGAAGAAACAAATTGGAAGATGTGTTGCGAAATCATATTAAGAGGATAATTGTGAGTTTTGAACAGATTATGAAGAAAATTGAATTGTATATGTGAATTGAAATAAGAGACTAAATATTGTAAGCTCTGTATAAAAAGGTTAAAATACTGTTGAATTTGCACCCGAGTGGGGAGGAGCTAAAAAGGTTTGCAATGGAAAAGGGAAGTAGACTTACGAAAACAAATGACAAACGCATGAGTTGTTTTATTGTATAAGACATCCAGAAACGGAAGTGTATTATTGTTCGAGTTCCATAGTATAATGAATGTTAGGGCGGAGAGTGTTGATGCATGAAAGAAAATCTCTGGTATGATCCAAGGAAGGAAACAAACAGAAAATATCGTCTACATACCTTTTATAGAAGGTAGGAGGAGAAACGGGAGAAGAAGAAAGATAAGGAGATTCTAGGTGAAAAAATTTTTTCTCCTCAGTTCCCCCTGACACTGGCACTGTCTGCGATATTCCACCCTATTATATATATATATATATATATATATATATATATATATATATATATATATATATATATATATATATATATATATATATATATATAAATAGTGTCGTTGAATATATAGTATATGTCAGATGTAGCCAAGGTGAGTAGGAGAGTGAAAATGAGTATTTTATTGAAATATGTGATGTGTAAGAAGATACGAAGATTGATGGAGAGGAAGTGTTAGTAAAAAGAGCCTGGATATTTAATGAGCACATGAAAGAATTGGATGAGGAAATTGACTGTAGTTGAACGACAAAATTGTATGATTTCAAGATAAAAAATGAAGTGAAGGATGTTTTGATGATATGAGCAAGGTGCTTACCTAAATGATAATTATGCATATGGTTTGAAGCAAGAATGTGTCTAATAGGACAGTTAGGTTTGTGGTTTTTTGGGGCTCCATACATAGAGCCAACGGAGGAGCAAGTGCTGAATATTTGATAATAAAGATTATCTATTTTATTTTGAGAACTTAAAGAACGTAAATTAAAGGATTAAAGATAGCTTGTGAGCAGGTGTGCCGCAGAGTAATGCAATATATGAAACATCTTTTGATTGTAATCAACCTTATTTAAAATGACCACCACTCTTCCCTTATGCGGGGGGGAAGGATCAAGTCTCTTCTGGAGTTTAGATTCTTTAAAATTAATGGATGGGAGAAAAAAAATCTAGTTTTCTGATCTTAATACAAATATCCTAGAAATTGGACTTAACTATGTGTTCAAATTTCAAAGTGTCAACCAACCTTTCAAATGATAAAAAATACTTAAAATAGCTTTATTTAGATCGTGATAAAACAAAATTGAAACCAAAGGTTAAGAGGTGTTTCTCACGTGTGGAAAGAGTATAATTATAGAGAAGTTCTTAATAACATGATCAGGATTACAAAAAGACGGTGAGGAAGTGTCCAAACGATGCAATTTGCTATTATGTCTGCCAGATACATCAGAATGTAATTTGTGAGTATTATATTTCAACACGAACTTAATTCAAGAGGTGAAGTTAAGAAAAGACAAGTCACTTTTAATATGTAACTCTAGACGTTTAACTAAAGCAGCATAATTGGTAGCGAGTCGGGAATTATTTTTTATCTCTTTGCAGAGGAGCCTGCCGAGGATATCCTAATACAAATGTAAAGTATGTAAGGATTTGTCTGCATAACTTAATATGTAAAAACGTAGGAGCTGTACCATTTAACTAATAAATACGTAAAAATCTGAAATCTTATTTTATAGTAATCGATGTAAACCAAATTATAATTGATATTGCATTCATTTTTTTATTTTATTCTTAATATATATATATATATATATATATATATATATATATATATATATATATATATATATATATATATATATATATATATATATATATATATATATATATATATATATATATATATATATATATAGTAAGGGTGCACATTAGCATCCACCCATAACTCAAAAACTACTAACCG